>CAUYPK010057246.1:0-41913 GCA_963574355.1 Loris lydekkerianus | reverse complement strand
TTTTTTGGTGGGGTTTCGCCTTTGGGAAGTGCCTGGGTGGCTCATCGGTGTCCAACCACTGTCCTGAATGTTTCCTATTGTTGTAGAGAATCCACTCTTCATCACACGTGATGATCCGATCCAAAAAAGGATCGTTTAGATTGTGCAAAAGCAATGAAGAACAAACCTCGAAACGTGACAATTTCTGCCGATCGTTTAAATTGTGGGGTACCCACTTTACAATACGTTTTTAACCATCAAAAACCACATGGGAGCTGACACCCAGGTCTTCCGCCATCCCACGCACCGTTTGTGATGGGTCAGTCTTCACCAGGGTCCTCAAATCCTCATTCAGGATTACTCTAGATCGACCACTTTGGGGCTCATCTTCGAGGGTAAAATTTCCGGAACGAAATTTCGCAAACCAACGTCGAACAGTGCATTCATTAACACTATCATAGCCAAATGCCTGGTTAATTTTTCGGGCTGTTTCGGCAGCGCTTTGGTTCAATTTGAATTCGTAGAGAAAAATTGGCCGAAAGCCGCTTAATGACATCATTTAGTAATAGGCTGAAAAGAAAAAAAAAAATTAAAAGTAGAAAAAAATGAACAGCATCAATGTATAGAGTACAAAATTCTCCATCAATCAGTATATACCACAGCACAGTAGAATAAATATTTATTGAGATATGGAACTACAAAAACACATGACATTAAAACGGACAAAACTTTTGAAACAAACTTAATTTTAGTGAAATTGATTATGATATGTCTGGTGGATGTCTTATTTGGGTTGAGTCATGCTGGCGTTCTCAAACTGTCTGCTATCTGAATTTCTGAATCTCTTGGCTTGTCTGGAATGGTCTTCATAATCTCATGGAGAAGAGACTCTGTGCCTTGTGAAGCCACTTAATCGCTTTTGGGCATCCCTATAAGACGAATATTGGTTTTCTTTGACTTATCCCAGAGCTCTCTGAGAGAGTGATCTGTTTTTGTTCTCCATTTCTTTTCTTCTTTGAGAGTTTGGAAGCTTTTGAAAACTTTGTCTTCAGTGTCAGAAATCCTTTCTTCTGCTTGCTCCATTCTGTTACTGAGGGATTCTACTGTGTTTCTCAGATGTTTGAGGGATGCAACCTCTAGTCTCAATGTGTCAAAATCTTTGGTCATTTGGTCTTTGAATTTGTTGAATTCTTGAGATATCTTTTGGGTTACTGCTTGGAGTTCTAATTCTATCTTATTTTCTATCCAGATTCTGAATTTGATTTCTGACATCTCAGCTATTTGTTTGTGCATGTGATCTTGTGCTGTGTCTGCCCCATTGATCCTTGGGGGAGTTGATCTACTCTGATAATTCATATTGCCAGAGTTTTTCTGTTGATTTCACCTCATGATTGTTTTTCATCGTTGCCTCTGGCCATCCTCATAGTTGGGGAGGTGTCTCTCCAAGATTAGACCCCAGAAGAACCCCTCTGTTGTTGCTGGATCTTTGTAGGGAGTGACCCTGTTTGGTTCCTCTGGGGCTGCTCCAGCTAGGGAGTTCTGGTTGTGGAAGCAGCTCCGGCGTGTGACACACCCGGATCCAGCAACAGGGCGGGAGATGGTGCGCACGATTCTGGGAGTGCCTGGTGCCCAGTGACTTTGGCACACAGACCCAAAGGCTCCAGCATTCTCTGGCCAGGAGAAGGGCTCTGAACAGAGGCAGGGAGGGCTCCAGACGGCACGTGGCTACCAGTATTCCTGACCAGACGAGTGGGCCAGTGTGGAGGCTGGGAGGACACAGGAGGGAGAATGCAGGGTTGCACAGCTCCCACAGTTCCTGGTCAGGGCATGCAGAGGCCCAGTTGGTACAGGTTGTGGGTTGGGAGTTGTGGTGCAGCTCTTATGGAGGTCCTAACAGCGCCAAACCCAGGAGTTTGAGGTTGCTATGAGCTGTGATGTCAGGGCACTTTACCCAGGGCAACAGCCCGAGGCTCCAGTGTGCCAAAACTGTCTCACTCTGTCCCTAAACGTTAAGGCTGTAAGGCAGCTCAGTCCCACCTTTAGGCTGATCAGTCACTAGGTTACTAGGTCCCGCCCAATCCTTGCTCTGGGACCCTGAGGACTCTGGGACCCTGAGGGCGGAGCTTATCTGGGCAGTTCTCGCACAATGGCTCCCTGCAGCCCAGCTCAGTGGCTCAGTCTGGGGCCCCAAACAATGCCCAAAGTTCTCCGCAGTCCTGCTCAAGCTCTCCCCAAGGCAGTTCAACTGAGGGCCAAGTCCAAAAACATCGAAATAGTTCACAGGTAAGGCCTGTCCGGTTTGCAGTGTCACTGCTGCTTGTACTACTGTTGCCAGTGGAATTAGGTCAATTTAACACGTGCAACCACTTGCCAGTTTTCCACTGTTTTTGTCCGCCTCTTGGGGTCCAGAAGTCCCTTGCTGACTCCCTCTATCCTCAAAGGGATGATTATAGGCAGATCCCACCAGGCAGAGATGCCTGGAGTCTTATCTCCCCAGACTCACCGTGCCCAGTTGCAGGGAAGCTGTTACTCGGCCGCTATCTTTTATCTCGTCTTCTTGTGGGAAGCATTTAAAAAGTCTATCGTCTGTGCTCTGTTATTCCATTTATGTGAAATTCAAACAGACAAAACATCAAGAACTGACCACTCACTAATGAGACAGATAAGACAATTAAAAAGTGGGCAAAAATATGAATAGACATAAAAGAAGATATACAAATTGCCAGTAAGTACATGAAGAGATGCTCAACATAACTAGTCAGCAGAGAAATGAAAATTAAAACCACATTAAGGTGGGCATGTGATGGCTCAGAGCTATAATCCTAGTGTTTTAGGAGGGCAAGGGGAGAAGATAAATTGAAGCCAAGTGTTTGAGACCAGCCTGAGCAACATAGCAAGACCCCATCTCACAAAAAATTGATAATTAGCCGTGCATGGTGATGTGTGCCTATAGTTCCAGCCACTCGGGAACTGAGGCAGGAGGATTGCTTGAGCCCAGGAGTCTGAAGTTGCTGACAGCTGCGATTGCACAATTATAGTCTAGCTTGGATGACAGAGACCCTGTCTCAAAAAAAAAAAAAAAAAAAAAAACATTGAAATACTATTATATACCAATGAGAAGACTACATTTAGACTGACCATACTATCTGTTGACAAGGATAGAGCAACTAAGACTCCAATACACTGGGAGGAATGTAAAATGTTACAGCTACTCTGGAGAACAGGTTAGCAATTTTTTACAAAGTTAAACTTAAATTTACCATATAACCAAGCATTTTCACGTCTAGGTATTTACTCAAGAGAAATAAAAACATACATTCACACAAATATTTTCTTATACATGCATGTTCATAATGACTTTATTCATAATCACTAAACCCGGAAATATCTCAGGTGTCTGATAACAGGTGACTGTATAAACAAATTGTGCTTTATCAATACAAAATAATATTACCCAGTGATAAAAGGGAATGAACTAGCGATACATGCAACATGGATGAATCTCCAAAAGCTAGTTCTAGACAAAAAACTCCAGACACAAAAGGCTACCTACTATATGATTTCCAGTTACATGAAATTCTAGAAAAGGCAAAACTGCAGTTACAAAAAAAGAGGAGTTTGCCTAGCATTGGGACTGACTGGGAGATGGGACTGCAAAGGGGCACAAGGAGCTTTTTGAGTGATGAAAATGTTATTTCATGATGATGTGGGGGTTTATACAGGTGAATATATTTGTAAAAACTCATTTGTACATGTAGGGTGTATTTTATTCTACATAAATTACACTTCAGTAGAACTGATTAAAAAGAAATCAGGCAAGACTCATCTTCAGTGGCAGAGGTCAGAATAATGGTTACCTTGGGGGCAATTCACTGGGGGAGGTACAAAGTAGCCTGCTCAGGGGCTGGAAGTACCCTATACCTTGATCTGCATGGTCACTGCATTAACTTGTGTGCTCAGGATTTATGCACTTTACTGTATGTAAAGTATAACTCAATTTAAAAAGAAAAAGAAGTTAATGATGTCCAAGCATCATTCCTAGAAATTGGGATTTGGTTGGGTCTGGGATGGGCCCAGGCCTTATTATATTGTAGAAGTTCCTAGGTTCTATGTTCAGCCATAATTGAGAACCCCTGATTTAAGTGACGGGCCAAGGTCAGGTTTTGAGTCTGAATAATGGAGAATATTCTGATGCCATATGCAGTCTAGTGTCATGTTCAGGACTAGTAGAGGACACTCAGCTCAGCTTTGGCTTTCAAATGATTTGAGATGAGAGTGGGGTTCCTGCGGCTATGCATGGACACAGTGCAAAGCTAGGCAGTAAACTCGGGGGTTGGGGGCTGCAGATAGGGCTAACTGTGTGCTCCCTGTGGAGTTCACTCCAGCCCAGACTGTTTTTCTGACTCCTAGGGCAAGATGGCAACAGATGAAGGCTCACAGGACACTCTGCGGCTCCAGTTCAAGGCCATGCAGGAGCTGCAGCACAAACGTTTACAGAAGCAGATGGAGAAAAAGAAGGAAAAGGAACTGAGCCTCAGAAATGAAGTTGATGACCAAAAAGAGCCTTTGGAGGTCTCAGATGGCCTCAGCCTTCTCCAGGCAGGGGAGCAAAACTCAAAAAACAGCTTTGAACAGAGGTAAATGCTTGGGTTTAAATTTGAATTCACCCAGGAGCATCGCAGGGAGGTACAAAAGAGGGGGAGAAATGATCATAGACATGGGCTGGCTAGATGGGGATTTATTGATTGAAAGTAATGTGGCTGCACATGGTGGCTGATGCCTATAGCACTCTGGGAGGCCGAGGCAGGAGGATGCCTTTAACACAGAATCTCCAGACCAGCCTTAGCAAGAGTAAGATGTCATCTCTACTAAAAATAGAAAAATTAGCCAGATACAGTGGCAGGTGCCAATAGTCCCAGCTACATGGGAGGCTGAGGCAGGAGAATTGCTTAAGCCCAGGAGTTTGAGATTGCTTTGAACTAGGCTGATGCCACTGTACTCTAGCCTGGGTGACAGAGTGAGATTCTATCTCAAAAAACAAACAAGGTTGAAAGATTTGACACAAAAGTTGTTATTAAAGACTCTTAAATCTGATAGATCTGTGCCCCTATGGACATAATTTGACATGGTATGTGCATATGTATTTTAAAAGTTATTCAAAGTCAAAGTCATCAAGGTATAATTTATTCACTTGAATTTTCTTTTGTAATCTGTCTTTTATGAAATCTGCGTTTGGGTTTCTAAGCTGATTGGCTAACTGATGGTTCATAGATGATCATTGCTCCAAATCTCACCTGGGAATTCTCCTGTGCTGATTTCTCTTTCTTGACATATAACAATATAAGAAGACACACCCTGTCCTAAAGAAGCTCTTGGTAGATTTTTTACAGTTGGTGAAAAAGTTGAAAGGAGTTCAGAATCTTCTCACTTCGTTCTAAATTCAGCAATGTTATGCAGCTACATATGGATTTATACTGGTTGTTAAAAGCAGGAGTCTGTATTGAAACAATCTTCTACTAGTCATTTTGCTAAAAAAATCACACTTGTTGAACTGTCTCTTTGCTTTTGGTTTTGCCCAGAAACTATTTTATCTATCTTAAAATTCTGCTTTCTATGGTTTCTCAGTTTTCAGCATGTTCTACTTAAAATGCTAATTGGAAAAAAAGATTTCTCAATAATTGAAAAAATTATATGACTCATAAATATTAGCTCTAAGATAACCCTGGACCTATTTCTTTTTCTTTTTTTCTTGTTTGAGACAAGAGTCTCATTATGTTTCCTTGGGTAGAGTGCTGTGGTGTCACAGCTCACAGCAATCTCAAACTCTTGGGTTTAAGCAATTTTTTTGCCTCAGCCTCCCAAGTAGCTGGCACCCACCACAACATGCGGCTACCCCGGACCTATTTCTAAATGACCTATCCCCAAACCAGAGAAATTCAAATTGATAGATACTTGAGCCATTGCTGAAATAGTAATAACAACAACAGTAATAATAACTATTACATATTAATTACTGTTAACTATGACTTAGTATATTTACTTCCCCAGCAGTTGTCTGCGGGGCATCTGCTCTGTGCCTAACAGAGAAGTGATCACAGACCCATCAGTCATGGATTTCTTATGTCCTCAAGTTCTGAAAAGACCCTCACAAGATGATTTGTAATATATAAAGTCAACTACCGTATATACTCAAGTATATATGGTACCTGTTCTAATTTTTTATCAGATTTACCTGAAACCTAGAGACCTAGCCTCAACTTAAAGCTTATAAAATTCTGGCTCGGCGCCTGTGGCTCAAGCGGCTAAGGCACCAGCCACATACACCTGAGCTGGCGGGTTTGAATCCAGCCCAGGCCCGCCAAACAACAATACCAGCTACCCAGCTACTTGGGAGACGGAGGCAGGAGAATCACTTAAGCCCAGGAGTTGGAGGTTGCTGTGAGCTATGATGCTACGGCACTCTACCAGAGTGACAGCTTGAAATTCTGTCTCAAAAAAAAAAAGAAAGAAAATAAAAGAAAATTCTTACTTGGTCTTCTGATACACACATGCTCACACACACACACACACACACACTCCACCCTATACCCCACAGAAGCTCTAATAAAACTTGTAATAAAATGCAGCTAAAGTGATAGAAAGAAATTCATGACCTTAATTATAGTTGCATTTCACAAGTTTTTTGTTTTCTCTATACATTGTACATGTGTTTATTTGGTTTCCAATTTTTGCCTTCACAAAATTAAAGAGGCTTAAAATTTAATAACAATAACAACGTTTAAGATAAGGACTAGAAACAAAAACCTCGTAAAGAACAGAAGAAGATAAATACATTCAGAAAAGAAATCAGACGATTGCTACAATGAAATATTGAACAATAATAATAATAATAATAATAATAATGTAGGGCAGCGCCTTTGGCTCAGTGAGTAGGGCGCCGGCCCCATATACCGAGGGTGGCAGGTTCAAACCTGGCCCCAGCCAAACTGCAACAACAACAACAAAAAATAGCCGGTGTTGTGTTGGGCACCTGTAATCCCAGCTATTCACGAGGCTGAGGCAAGAGAATCGCCTAAGCCCAAAAGCTGGAGGTTGCTGTGAGCTGTGATGCCACGACACTCTACTGAGGGCGACAAAGTGAGACTGTGTCTCAAAAATAATAATAATAATAATAATGCAAAAAAAGTAACATTCACATTGTCAGATAAAAGTATGTCTTTCATAGAATGCTTTGACTCTGAGGTTCAGTTTGGAGTTATCAGTTAACTTCTTTTTTTTTTTTCCAAAGTCTCAAAAACTAGAGAATATTTATTTTTATAAATAAAAATAGAAGACTTGGCACCTATGGCTCAAGTGGCTAAAGCGCCAGCCACATACACCTGAGCTGGCGGGTTCGAATCCAGCCCAGGCCCACCAAAGAACAATGATGGCTGCAACCAAAAAAAAATAGCTGGGCGTTGTGGCAGGCACCTGTAATCCCAGTTATTTGTGGAGCAGAGGCAGGAGAATTGCTTCAGCCCAAGAGTTGGAGGTGGCTGTGAGCTATGATGGCACAGCACTCTACCCAAGGCAACAGCTTGAGGGTCTATCTCAAAAAAAAAAAGAAGAAAATTTCAAAAAACAGATCATGCCAAATCTTAAAGAAAATAGAAAAAGAAGAAATACTTCAAAATTATTCTACTTCATCTGGATATATCTGATATTAAAATTGGAAAAAATATATTATTATAAAGGAAATTATAAACATATTTCACTTATAAATGAGGATGCAATATCCTAAACAACATATTAACAAGTTGAATTAAAAATTATTGTTCAAATAATGTACTTTGATCAAAATTAAATCCAATTTATGTGACAATTAGTCACTCTTTTCTTTTTTTTCCTTTCCCTCACCCCTCCCTCCTTCTTTCTCTGTCTGCTCTCCTCTTCCCTCACACCCTACCGTGTCATTAGTTGTCATTAATTGTCCCCATATCAAAGTTCAATAGATAGAATTCATGCTTCTCCATTTCTGTGATGCTTCATTAAGAATAATGTGTTCCACCTCCATCCAGGTTAATACAAATGCTGCAAAATCTCCATTTTTTAAATGGCTGAATAGTATTCCATGGTATACATGTACCATAATTTGCCAATCCATTCCTGAGTTGAGGGGCACTTAGGCTGTTTCCACATTTTAGCGATTGTAAATTGAGCTGCAATGAACAGTCTAGTATAAGTTTTGATATAGCTTCTGTGGGCAATCAATTCTAAATGCTTTATAATGGGCATTATAATTTCTTCTTAACCCCTTAGTAATTTAGGAGTGTGGGTTGTTTTAGTTTCAGACATATAGTGGGAGTTGAGTTTTGTTTTTTTATTTTTATCTATTTATTATTTTATTTTTTAGAGACAGAGTCTCACTCTATTGTCCAGGCTAGAATGCCATGTCTTCAGTCTAGCTCACAGCAACCTCAAACTCCTGGCTCAATGAATTTTGCTGTCTCAGCCTCTTGAACAGCTGGGACTACAGGCCCTTGTCACAATACCCCACTAATTTTTTTTTTTTTTTTTTGAGACAGAGTCTTACTCTGCACTCTGAGTAGAGTGCCGTAACATCATAGTTTACAACAACCTCAAGTTCTTGGGCTCATGCAGTTGTCTAGCCTCAATTTTTCTATTTTTAGTAGAGAAAAGTCTCGCTCTTGCTCAGGCTGCTCTCGAACTCCTGAGTTCAAAGCATACTCCCACCTCAGCCTCCCAGAGTGCTGTGATTACAGGCATGAGCCACTGTGCCTGGCCTGATTTTTTCTTATTTTAGTAGAGATGGGGAATCGCTTTTGCTCAGGCTGGTCTTCAACTCCTGAGTTCAAATGATCCTCACACCTTGGCCTCCCAGAGTGCTAAGATTACAGGTGTGAGGGTGGTCCCTGTGGCTCAGTGGGTAGGGGGCTGGCCCCATATACCGAGAGTGGCAGGTTCAAACCCAGCCTCGGCCAAACTGCAACAAAAAAATAGCTGGGCATAGTCCCAGCTGTAGTCCCACCTGTAGTCCAAGCTGCTCGGGAGGCTGAGGCAAGGGAATTGTCTAAGCCCAGGAGTTGGGAGGTTGCTGTGAGCTGTGTGACGCCATGGCACTCTACTGAGGGCAATAAAGTGAAACTCTGTCTCTACAAAAATATATATAATAATAAAAAATAACAAAGATTATAGGTGTGAGCCACCATGCTCAGCCTTGTTTTTTATTTACTTTGTTTTATTTATTTATTTATTTATTTATCTATTTTTGAGATAGAGTCTCACTATGTCATCCTTGGTACAGTGCTATGGCGTCACATCTCACAGCAACCTCCAACACTTGGGCTTAAGGGATTCTCTTGCCTCAGCGTCCCAAGTAGCTGGGACTACAGGTGACCACAACGCCTGGCTATTTTTTTTTTTTTTTTTGTGGTGGTCATTGTTTAGCTAGCCTGGGTCAGGTTCAGACCCGCCAGCCTCAGTGTATATGGCCAGCGCCCTAATCACTGAGCTACAAGCACTAAGCCTTGTTTTTATTTTTTGCTATTTTTAAATTATTGATTCCTAATTATATTTTTTTATTTTTATTTTTAGAGACAGAGTCTTAACTTTGTCGCTCTCAGTAGAGTGGTGTGGCATCACAACCTCCAGCTCTTGGGCTTAGGCGATTCTCTTGCCTCAGTCTCCCAAGTAGCTGGGACTACAGGCGCCCACCACAACCCTGACTATTTTTTTGTTGCAGTTTGGCTGGGGCCGGGTTTGAACCCGCCACCCTCATTATATGGGGCTGGCGCCCTACTCACTGAGTCACAGGCACCGCCTTGATTCCTAATTTTAGAAAAATAGCCTGTATATTATCATTATTTGCAATTAGCTAAGATAACCTTCATACCCTATGATAATGCATTTTTATGCATGTTCCACAGATACTTGAAAGTAGTATGAATTCTTTGAGCAAGGGGTTTTATGGAGCTCTCTGTTAAAGCCAGCTAATAAACAATGTTATTCAAACTTTCTTCTTTTATACGTGCTCATGTGTGTGTGTGCTTAATCACTCAGTTTTAAGAACAGTGTGTTATTAATAAAATCTGCTCGTCTGTTCCCCTTAATTTCATTTTCCTATTTTTCAAACCGGTTCTTATCACCACCTAGTGCCCAACCCAGGTATCACAAACCTGAGCAGTGGAAGTTTGACCCGTGCCCATCTGTCCTTGGGAAGGAGCAGTAATTCTGCCTTTGCATTGTAGGGTACTTGAAGACGAGATTGAACAGCTTCGAGTTGAGCTCAGGGAAACAGTCGATGAGAATGGGAGATTGTATAAGCTGCTGAAGGAAAGGGACTTTGAAATCAAACACCTCAAAAAGAAAATAGAAGAGGACAGATTTGCCTTCACAGGTAGCCCCACCATTGTTGTGACAGTCCTAGCCTGCAGTCCAGAGTTCAGGGAGGGCAGATAGCAGGTTCCTGGGGGCAGGTGCCCAACAGAGTGCCAAGGGTCAGTTGTGGTCAAGCTCGTCCAAACGAATCCTGGCAGTGAGAGAGAAGGTAGAGGAAAAGAACAGGCCCAGGAAGGCCAGCATACCAAGAAGTGGGAGCACAGGGGACAGTGAGGACAGCAGGGGGCAGCAGGCCAGCATCCGAGGCAGGGCTGATGACCCATCTTGGACTCATGACAAGGGTTCTCCATCATGCTTGCAGTAGGTGTGATGGTCTGGCAAGACCCATTTCTTCTGTGTTCTCTGGCTCAGACATTATGTCATAGACATTTAAAAAGTCCCTATAGAGGCAGATGTTAACTCTCTAACACCTGCTGTGCTATTCTAGAAGGATAGATGAAACAAGGAAGTGTGAGCCACCTGTTCTAAAAGGATTGCCTAGGACCCAACCACTCTCAGCAGGACCTGGGCTGGACATTGGCTCTGTTGGTAGAGACCCTGACCCCATGAGTCCAGTGAGGACCTGGTTTTGTGAGTTTGGGGATTACCTTAGCCCTGTGGGTGTGAGGTGGACATTGGCTCTGTGGTTATGAGTTTAACTTTGGCCCTGCAGGTCTAGTGGAGAGACCTTGTGCTCTGTACACCCATTGAGCAATCCCCAAGTGGCTAATAAACCAGAAAGTAGATGTCATCAATCACAGAAAGCAGCAGGGTCCCTCCCTGCCTTTGAGAGCAAATGCTTTTTTGTTTTTTATTTTTTTAATAGAGACAGAATCTCACGTTATTGCCCTCAGTAGACTGCTGTGGCATCACCCAGTTCACAGCAACCTCCAATTCCTAGGCTTAGGCGATTCTCTTGCCTCAGCCTCTCAAGCAGCTGGGACTATAGGCGCCCCCTACAACGCCCGGCTATTTTTTTGTTGCAGTTTGGCTGGGGCCAGGTTCGAACCAGCCCTGGGTATATGGGGCCAGTGCCCTACCCACTGAACCACAGGCGCCACCCAGAGAGCAAATGCTTTTGATGGCAGGTACACCCACAGGACCAAAGCTGCAATCAATCAGTGCTGAATTAAAAACCAACAGGACTTTGGTATCCTAAGGGCTCTTGCTAGGTTAATGCATCTCTCTCCATTCTTTGGCCTTTTCTAAAAACAAAAACCACACTGAAGACAAGGCTTCGTGTTGTGAGGAATAAACACACTTAGGCTGGCTGAGGATCCTGCTGGGGAAGTTTGGGCAGCTTGCCCTGGTGCAAGACTGTAGAGACTCCAATGGGCTCCAGGGGGAGCAGGAGATGCGTCCCCACCCTGTAGACTTGGGAGACAGACCTGGGGCTCCTCCCTCCTCCCAGCCAGCCTCTCCCTTGTTCTCTGTCACTTGCTGTCTCTGCCAACTCACAGACTTGTTTGCAGCCTCATCTCTCTGACTACCAACCCCCACTCACCCTAAAGACCACTTAAACCTAATCCTCACTCTGAAGTCACCATTTCTGATTTCCAACCTCACATTTTGGAGAGAAAAGTTGACCGGCCTATTTATGTTTTTCGTTTGTTTATTTGTTTGTTTGTTTTTAGAGACAGAGCCTCAAGCTATCACCCTAGGTGTGATCACAGCTCACAGCAGCCTCCAACTTGTGGGCTTAAGTGATTCTCTTGCCTCAGCCTCCCAAGTAGGTGGGACTACAGACGTCTACCACAATGCCCGGCTATTTTTTGGTTGTAGTTGTCATTGTTGTTTGGCAGGCCTGGGCTGGATTCCAACCCGCCAGCTCTGGTGTATATGGTTGGCACCTTAGCCACTTGAGCTTCAGGCGCCGAGCCCCATTTATGTTTTTAAACTGTGCCCACAAGCGACAGACTGCTGACACTGATGGATTAGTTTTTCTTTGGCTGGATTTTTAGTGATTGCTTTAGGTTTTTGTTTGCTTACTGCATTTCTTTGTATAGTTTTTTAGTGATCGTTGCAGTGATTACAAAACACAGATCTTTTTACAGTCTATGTGAGGTGGAATATAATCTACTTTCTATGGAATCGAAACTTTGCCACCACATAGATCCCTTTACCTCCCCCTTATATTGTAGTTTCTATACATGTTATACCTATGTATTTAAAATGCCATGTTTAAATTTTGGCTTTCAACCATTATACATATTTTAAAGAGCTTAAAGAGACGTAAATAGTCCATTATAGTTACCCAGATATTTTGTGTTTTTGTGCCTGCCCTTTCACTGCTGCCACCACCTACCATGGGGTTGCAGTTTTAAGAGTGGGGCTTGCCTGAAGACAGGGTTGGGGACGAATAGGAAAAAAAAAAAGAGGGAGAGAGAGAGAGGATTTTCCCCCATTGTCTTTGGGCTGCTCTTCCTGCATTTTGGACTAGCGAGGTCTTCTCTTGGATCTCTTTCTGATGGCTGGCTTGAGAATCTGGGCTGTGTTTGAGTCCTGGGAGGAAATCATAATCCAGGAAATGCACCACTGGACTGTTTGTACTCCTGGTTTCCTTCGCCAGTATCCTTGCTAACATTTGCTTTCAGCACCCTCAGATGGCTGCCTGGCTCATCCTGTGCAAGGGCTTTGACTTGTATTCAGAGAGAGAGACAGGGTGGAGTGTGTTTACTCTGTCTTAATCAGAGCCAGAACCTCTGCTGAAATTGTGTTTCTTTTACTCCTAGAGTTGATGATTTTCCCAGTGATCCCATAATATCTCGCCTCTTACATAGCCTATTAAAGGAGCCAAGCACGCCATCTTGGTGCTGAATGATACCTGTCCTCTACATGCTCCCAGGCTTCCTGTCTGTTCTGAGCCCTTTCTCTCAAGTGTCCTTGTCCTCTGCAGCAGACATGAGGCTCCCATGTTGTCCCACTCATGGCATCCCCCAGTTCAGCAGGAGCAAGCCTGGGTTGAGGTGATTGGAAAACCAGTAAATGCCTCTGCATGCTTTCCCTCTGTTGTCACCCCCGACCTGTTCTGAGGCATATCATGGTCATGTTAAAAAGTAGGATTACACCTGTAATCCTAGCACTTTAGGAGGCTAACATAGGAGGATTGCTTGAGGCCAGGAGTTTGAAACCTGCTTGAACAAGAGTGAGAGCCTATCTCTACAAAATTAGAAAAAATTAGCCAGGTATGTTGGTACATGTCTGTCATCACAGCTACTCTGAAAGCTGAGGCAGGAGGATCACATGAGCCCAGGAATTTGGGGTAGCAGTGAGCTGTGATGACATCATGGTACTCTATTTGGAATGACAGAGCAGGACTCTGTCTTAAAAAAAAATGGCAAGGCTAAAAAGTAGGACTGCAGGTTATTCACTGCTGGAGTGCCAGAGCATTCAGGGAACTTGCAGACCATCTGTCCAAGTTTGCCATTGCGTAGATGAGGGAACTACACTCCAGAGAGGACAGAAGACTTCCACGGCTACCAGCTAGTCATTGGCCATGCTGGGCTGGCTCCACTGCCTGCCTTGGGTACAGCCCTACCCCATGCAACTCCCCCCATTTCTAGTCCTCCAGGAACCCCTTCCATGGCCTCCTTCCCTTGATATTCATCAGATACTCTAAGCCAGGCATCCTCAAACTTTTTAAACAGGGGGCCAATTCACTGTCCCTCAGACTGTTGGAGAGCTGGACTATAGTTTAAAAAAAAAAAAAATGAACAAATTCCTATGCACACTGCACATATCTTATTTTGAAGTAAAAAACAAAATGGGAACAAATAAAATTCACACTGCTTCATGTGGCCTACGGGCCACAGTTTGAGGACACCTGCTCTAAGCACATTCCCACCCCTAGCTAGAACACTCTTCCTAGTTGAGGACGCTCTGGTTCATGGTTTGAGCCCTTACTTCATTCATTCTGGTTTCTGTTCATACATTACCTGCCCAAAGAGATCTTTCCTGACCACTCCATCTAAAATAGCATCTCCCAGCTGGATGCAGTGGCTCATGCTGTAATCCTAGCACTCTGGAAGACCAAGGCGGGTGGACTCCCTGAGCTGACTGGTTCGAGACCAACCTGAGCAAGAGCAAGATGCCATCTCTAAAAATAGTTGGGTATTGTGGCAGGCACCTGTAGTCCCAGCTACTCAGGAGGCTGAGGCAAGAGAATTGTTTGAGCCCAAGAGTCTGAGGTTGCTGTGAGCTATGACACCAGAGCACTCTACTGAGGATGGCAAAGCGAGACTCTGTCTCAAAAAAAAAAAAAAAAAAGACATGTCCCCATCAATCTCACCCCCCACCTAGCTTTACTTTATTTCCTGGCACACATTCCCCTTGGTTATTATAATACACATTTATTTATTTTATTATCTGGCTCCACTATTAGAATGTAAACTTTGTGAGTCTTTTTTATTCACCACTTAAATCCCTAACACTGAGAAGATCCGGCACTTGGTAGAAATTCAGTATTTGCTAAATGAATGTATTCATTTTTATTGGTTAGGTGTTTCCACAAAATTCTCTATAGGAAACGGCTGCATAATCTCAGCAGCATTCAGCAATAAGCATTTAGTTTGCTTAAATATCTGGGGCATGATTGGAGATTGGCTGATGAAGGGCAGGCTTGGCTGGGGTGGTTCGGCTTTGTTCCGCTGTGTGATTCTTCCTCCTTCTTCTCCCTCCTCCTCTTCCCTTCTCTCTCCTCATCCCTTCTTCCTTCTTCTTCCCAGCCAGTTGCCCTGGATATGTGCTTCTTGTGGAAAGGGCATGAGCAAACACAATGGGTTTAACTGCACAGGTGCTTTTCAAGCCTCTTCCTGTACCTTATCTGTTAGCATGACATTGGCCAAAGGAAGTCACATGGCTGAGCCCAGAGTCAGGCAGGCATAGAAAGGTTGAGGGGCCTACACCCTACTCACTGGAGGGCACAGCAAAATGAAAGGGTGTAGGAGGTATAACCCTATCCCTGGGGATGGCATGAAGCATTGGAGCATTAAACCTGCCTCCCACTGAATTAGAAGTCTGATTTCTGGTTTTATAATGTTCCTAGAACATAATTAAACCTCTGAGTAGCTGCATTTCTACTCATCAGAGTTGAGTCACAGAGATCCTAGGTGTATGGCGACTCTTCTGTGCCTCTGCCCCTTCCTGAGTGTCCACAAGAAGCAGCTTTAGCTTGTAAAACCCCAATGCTGTTGGTAGCAAGGCATGAGTGTGATGTGTGGGCCTGTGTTTGTAACTGACCTCAATGTTTCTTTCATTTTAGGGACAGCTGGTATGGCTGGCGATATGGTGGCCACCAAAATTGTCGAGCTGTCAAAAAAGAACCGGGTGCTGATGGCAGAGTCAGAGGGTACAAAAACCAGAATGAAGCAGCTGACCAATCGCATCCAGGAGCTGGAGGGGGAAGTGAGGGCCTTGGTCTTTCTTCCTCTGGAAGGGACTCCAGCACGGACCCCAGGACTCCTTCCTCTAGAAGGAACCTACCTAGAGTCTCCTTATGTAGCTGGACAAGCTGAGGCTGGAAGGCTAACAAGCTTTCTCAAGTCACATAGTGTGTGGAGACACTGGATTTCAGATTCAGTTCTGTAGGCCTATCAGTTTCTCTGACACTGTCTCTTCCCCTGTAACCTGCAATCCACAATTCATTTATTTTCCAACTCCTAGGCTGTTGTTAGGACTCCAGGGGACAGATTATGGCTGCAGCATTATTATTTATTAAGCTGTTAGTGAATCCTTGGGCTGCTCTTACAGTGTGATTGGAGAGTGGGACTGACAATGAAACCCCCTCCCATCCCAGAACAGTCTATAAAGGAAAATTCTTCCATTAGTGATCTTAAAGTAAACTAAAAGGACACACCACCATGATAGGTAACCACACACCCAACAGCACTAGAGCACTTTCCTTGTGCTGGTCAATAGCTGAGCAGAATTAAATATTAAGCACAAGATTTGCTTTTTCAGCTGCAGACAGCTCTGGCCAGGCTGCCAGCCAAGGGGGCCACCAACAAGGGAGCCAAGCCACCGAGAGCCCAGACGGGAGACACAGCCTTGGTATGAATTCTCTTCTGTGCTGGGAAGTCTGTGAGAAGCCTGGGCCTCCCCTCCTCCGTGGGAGTGTAGGTACCTCTGTCCGGCACCCACCCCCACCCCATTGCTGAGTCAGGGGCCCGTCGTCTCCCATCACAGCACCCTCAGATCAGGGAACAGTACCGAGTCTGTATCCTAAGGCCAGGAATGCCTTAATGGAAGCCAGGCAGGGTCTAGCTCTGCTTCAATCCTCAGAGTAGGAAGCTGGGAGGAGCCCGAGAACCCTGGAACCCTAGAACCTCAGAACCAAGAGAGGAGGCTGGTCCAACCGGCAAGCTGTCAGCCAGACATCCAGCCTCCACCTTACCCCAGTGACAGGGAGCTCACTACTGCCCCGCGTAGCCCTGTTCTTTATGGGGCACTTCATGTTGTGAGGAGTCTTCCTTTGGTGGAATTCCAAGTCCACAGAGTAAAGTGATTATTAGGAATGGAGACTTACTGCTCAAAGCCCATTTTACTAAACCAGTGAGCAGCCCATGAAACCCAAGAGATGGGGAGGCAGCTTCATGAAAGGAAGGCCTTCTGACCCAGCCCGTCAGCTTGTCCCCAAACCAGACAATAAACAGCATCAGAGTCTTAAGAATATCCTAAGAGGTATTGTCAGGAATTTTCTTGGGAAGCCAGGCCAGTTGGTGACAGAGGGCCCCAAGCCCTGGGACTCCCAGTTCAGTGCGCCTTTTCCAGCCCCATCTCGCCATTGCCCACACCTCAGGATCAGGCCCCCTCCCCTTGTGTCTTGAAGAGAATTCAGTCCTCCGTGTGCAGTGAGGGCCTCTGGGGTTCCAGGGTGATGATATCTCCTTAAGGCCAATCTCACGTGAACCTGTCTCATTACTGGGGCTGCTCTTGGGGCCTTTCTGGGCTCTGAGGGGCATTGTTAAGCTTCCCTTGGCTTCCCTGTCCCTAACTAGAGCCACCATGCATGGGAAAACACTTGTTTAGTCACCTGTGCAGCCTGACAGTATTTTCTGAGACCCGTGACACAGATCTGTCCTTAGGGAGTCCGAGAGGGGAGATGAGTAGCCATCTAAAGGAAGGATATGGACAGGGCCTTCAGAGACAGCCACAGGGCTCTGAGGCCACAGAGGGAGGCAGCTCCCAAGTGGAATGCAGGAGAGTGTCCTCCAGGTGGATTTCTGGAGAGGAAGATGGGGAGAGGCCATCCTGGAGGGGCAGTGCAAGCCTGGGGGCAGAGGCTAGGAGACACCTACTGTCCCAATTCAGTTTGTTTAACTTGGTGTCAGCTAAGTAACATTTGATAGCAGCCCAGAGCCCAGAGGGGGAAAAGGGAATGGATGCCAAAAAGAGCTGGGGTGAGGGCCATCCTTAGAGGAAGGCCTTAAGTGGCAGCTGGAGCAGGAATTCCCACTTCATTCTGTGGCCACAGGGAGCCTGGGAGGTTTCTGATAGAAGAGTGGGAGGGGCTGCAGGTCGCATCCACACTGCAGAGAGCAAAAGCAACGTCCCTCTCATTAGACTGCTCAGGGTGGCCCAAGCCCAAGCCACACCCTCCCCTCTGCTTGGGCTTTCAGGAGATGGTGGTGTGAGTGGCATTGGCATTATCTAGACTGCATTTCAGTTATTCCGTCAAAGAAAATAGCCCAGGGGAGTGGTGAGTGTCCCCACCCAGCTCCTCCACAAAGCCTGTGGAATTTCACTCGGAGAAGAAAGCTCTGAAATGGCTGGGACGTAGGGTTAGCTAAGCTGCCTAGGCCAGGAGGATGGGGTCTTGCCCAGCCCTGTGCAGAACACCATCTGCCTTCAGCCCCTTTGCCAACTGCCCCGCCAGGCTAGGTCCTCCTAGGGCACTGTCCTCTGGTCCTCTGCCAGTACCTGCCCCAGACAGCACCAATTACATGTGTTATTCTGTCAGCCCTCCTAGGTACTCTGGAGGTCGGCATTATATACCCCCATTTATAGATGAGAAAACTAAGCGTGGAGTTCTAGATCCAGATCAAATCCAAATGCTCTTTCCACGCTCTGCTCAGACCTGGGAGCAGAGCAAGAGATACTGCAGGGTCACAGCAGCCACATGGGAAGCTTGTGTACTCCCACCTGAGGTGCTGAGATCTATGGGGGTACCTGAGGTCCTAAAGCCACTGGGACTCCTGGCACTGAAGATCTGACATGCTGGGCTGGGGGTGTTACTTCCCACCCCCGTGAAGATTCAAAGCCATACATTTAGCAGGAAACAAAACAGAAACCCAAAAGTACTGAGCAGGAACCTCAGACAAAGGAAGGACATGGGAAAGAATATTCTAATAAAAGGATGTAATTACGCTTCATGTAAGTCTCAGTTCACAATATTTGTTCACACTGGTTATTCTCTTTAGCCTGACAGTGGTGCTGGGGGAAACAGGACAGGGAGGTATTTTTGTACCCATTCTGTAGCCAGGAAACTAAGTGAGGCCAGGGTTTCTGGACCATGTGTTCGCATCTAGTTTCTTTAACTCAGGTTTTCAGCTGGGCTGCCCAAAGCCTCTGGAGCCATGGAACTTCCCAAATCTAGGCTACTTAGATCTATCTTTCACAAGAAATTTTGTTTGTGCCTGCTAAAGAAAGATAAGAAAACTGCTCTAGTACGGGGCCTGCTTCCTGGAAGTCCACCCCACCTGGCCTGCTGGGGCAGGAGCAGAGAGGGTCAGCATCTTTCTCAGATGGGATCTCAGCTTAAATAGACAGAATCAGCCAGGGCCGGGGAGGGACCAGGCTCTAATCCCACCTGTGTTACTCCAGCGTGCCTGAAGGCAAGCTACTTCCCCTCTCTGGTCCTATTTTCCTCACTTATGGAAGGGGGCCGAATGGGCTGAGTTTGGAGGTCCCTTTAGTGCCAAGCTTCTGGGAGTCTCAGAGTTGTCTGTTGAAGACAGAGAAGTGATTAGCTCATTTAAGGAAAAATTCCATCCAGATAGTTGAAATCAAACATTATTTTTTTTTCAAAAGACATCACTAATGGGTGGCGCCTGTGACTCAAAGGAGTAGGGCACCGGTCCCATATGCTGGAGGCAGCGGGTTCAAACCCAACCCCTGCCAGAAGCTGCAAAAAAAAGAAGACATCGCTAAGAGTTTCAATAGGAGTTTTAGTAAGAGTTCAGTAAGAGTTTCGTGGTTGCTGCAATTCTTGAAGCCACAGAGATGGAGCATCTAGGGATTCTGCTCAGTGAGCACTGCCAGGAAAGGGAACCCAAGGCCCCTCCACTGTCAGAGACCAAGGTTCAGGCTGGCAATTCTGGAAGAGGGAGGCCCTGATTTAGGGTAGTCCTGTAGCCCTCCTGCCAAGCCAGGGTTGCCGTCTGTGAACAATCTAGCTTCCTCTCTATTCTGAGTGAAGCTGTATTAGCTATGATGTCGATCTCTAAGCACAGCAGAGAGAGTCCACACCCAAAAGTGTGGGAGGTGTGGAGCCCACAACCTCCTCAAGAAGCTTCACCTCTGTGGCCATGCCATGCGTCCACAAGGGTGCGCACAACAGTCTGAGCAAAGGGCTCAGCCGCAGGCAGTCCAAGCTGAAGGGACATATCTTCTACCAGCTTCCATTTTGCTTCTAGAAGGGACTGACAATAGAACCTATATGACAAAAGTTTGTGAGAGTTAGATGAGTTACTCTGCATCAAGCACTTAGCATGGTGCCTGGCGCATGCTTGGTAAATGGGGGCTATAATTATTATTTAGACAACTAGTGACTGCTTTCTCTCCTGTTCTTCCCAACCAGCTGGAGACCCCAGAGGTGAAGGCCTTGCAGGACAGGCTAGCAGCGACGAACCTGAAGATGAGTGACCTCCGCAACCAGATCCAGTCTGTGAAGCAGGAGCTGCGGATGGCCCAGAAGGTCTTTTGGAGCCAGGGCTCAGGGTTTCTTGTATGGCTGGGGCCAGGCTTGGGAGGAACACAGCTAGCACAATGGGTTCCATTCAGTGAGCAGAACAAGCAGTATGCTCAGCCCTCCAGGTCAGGCTCCAGATCCCAGAACTTCCTTCTACCTGTCACTAGTACAGACCCTTCTGGTAAGCAAGGCTGCTGGCTGCCTGAGGGGTCCTCCATAGGCCCTTGTGGTGACTGCCCAGCTCTGGGCTAAAGAGGACAGTACTGTCCACCTAGAGAGAGACCTTTAAGCCTTCCCCACATAAGCCATGCCCCAGTAGATCCTGGGTCTCTGCGTAATGTGCCACCTTTGATTTAGAAGCCTGCCAACACCTGTCTCCTGCTCTCTGCTTGTCTGTAACATTAGAAAATGAATAGGTTGTGTATCAAAGGCCCCTTTCAAAAGAAAATTCTCAGACTTGGGACACAGGCCCAGCTGGTGTGTTACTTATTTTTGTTTACATAGTGAATTCTCTGGCATTTGTCTTCCCTGCTGGAACCACTCAGACAGGCCAAGATTTCCAAAACAGTTTTCTATTGTGGAAACAAGCACCAGAGACTTGGATGTTGAATCAGATTTCTGTGACAGGCTTCAGAGGGGCCCAAGTCACAAGCTTGGGGCCTGAACACTACACTTCAAGAGCCACAAAGTTGGGCCCTTCTTGACCTTCAGTACCCCGGTTGCTTCCTTCTTTGCCGTAGTTTCCTTCTTGATACACTCACATCACATGGCCACTTGTTTGTGGCTTTTCACATGGGCTGGTCTTTGTGGCAATGTACTTCCTGTAGTCATCCAGAACTATGTTCTGACAAGTGAACCTGTTAGGGAAATGTTGATCAGTTTAGGGGTTCACTCATCCCAGAATGCATCAAGAGCAAGGGCCCTACCTGGGTATTGCTGGCAGTTTCTCAGCTGCTATAAGCATTGCTGAGAAAACCCAGATCATGTGTTTGTTACTTTCCATGGGGAAGTTGCCCTGGAATGTGGTAAACTGACCTTTGAGGGCTATGCCCTGAGGCTGGAGGAGGATGGTGTAGGTAAAGGCCAGGCCCTCGGGAGCCCTATGCACCCAGTGCTGCTTGTGAATATGCAGCAGGTTCTGGGATCTGGTGGAGCCCTCTTTCCTGGCCATACTGATAGCCCTGCCTTATTTAGGTTTTGGCCAGTGAGGTTGGGGAAGAGATCAATGTCCAGCAGCTCCTGTCCTCACCAGGGACCTGGAGGGGTCGGGCTCAACAAATTCTCGTTTTGCAGAGCAAGGTGAGTAAGTCATCAGTTTTCTCCTGGCCCTGAATAAAGTACTAAAAATGCCCCAGAAGGACCTGTGTTGACCCACGGAGTTAAGTGCACAGAACCCAAAAGAGGCCTTTAGGTCCTGCAGAAAACACTTTCAGGCTTGTTGTTTTTACAGTCTCCCCAACCAGCCTGATTTTAATTTGTTATTTAATGAACAAGCACTTATATAACACTTACCACATGCCAGGACTGGAGCTTAACAAATGCCAATGCCTTTGTTTTGATTTATTTTACTCCAGGCAAACTTTTTTTCCTGGTTTCTGTAAATTTGCGTGACTGTTGTAATTGTAGGCTTTTTCCAGATGCTTGTAGTCTTTTGATAGTTTTAACTACCTAACAAAAACTTAGCTTTACCTCAAAAAAAAAAAAAAAAAAAAAAACTTAGCTTTGCCTCTTCCTTTATTTTCTACATATTTTTGGAACCTCCCAACACAGGCTAAGGGCAGGGGCTCCAGAGCCAGACTGCTTAGATTCAAATCCAGCTTTCCACTCACCAGCTTGTGACCTCAAGCAAGTCATTTCCCCTCTGAAAATCTGAATCATGGGGGTTATAGCAGTCCCTACCCCACAGTGTTGTTGGGAGAATTGCATGAGTCAGTACCTATAAAGTGCTTGGTGGTATAGTGCCCAGCTTGGAGGAAGCAGTGAACAAAGCTTAGCTGCAGCTGGTTTCTCTGTTTGCCTTCCAACTGAGAAGCACACGGGGAGGTGTGTGTGTTTCACTATTTGCTGTTTATTTGTTTGTTTGTTTGTTTTTTGCCAGGGGTGTTTCACTATTTGCCAAACACATCACCTTCATTCCCAGGAACTTCAACGGTCATGATTCCTGGGTGGCTTTTATCCCCAGGGTCTCCTACGGGATCCTTGAAGCTAGCATAAAGGTTGGGGTGGGGAGATCCAAAAAACTGTAATTGAGGATCACTGTGGCTCTGTGGTTCAAGAAGTCTGAGTTTGAATCTGCCCACTGGTGTCCTAGCTCTGTGAACTCAGGCAAATCACTTCATCCCTCTGTGCCTCAGTCTCTTCACCTGTAAAATTGATTTAAATGAACTAACATTGGTAAAGCACCCAGAAAAATATATGGCCATAATAAGCACTCAACAACTTAATGATATTATTAAGTTGTATATGAAGCGATTAAAAGTAACGCGGTGTTCTTTAATCCTTAAATGGAATTACCACACGGTGCCACACGAGGGCGCCAATACATGATCCTAGGGAACTTTATTTCGTTTTCTGGCTCAGAATTACCAACTGTGTTCTGGTAATAGGATAAGAAGGACCCTTGGACTGATCTGCTTAAATTCAAGTGTAATAAAGATACTGTTCTGTGGGATGACATCTACCTGCCACTTGCCGAGAGCCCATGTATGCCAGGCTCTGTGTGTGTTGAGGGCTTCCCCTGGACCATTTTGGGATTTTTTTAAGTTGCCTAATCCTAAAAATCACCAGTATTTGTTTAAAATTCAGATTCCAAGATCCTTCCCCTGGAACTCTGATTTCTTGGTCTGGAACAAGCCCTAAGATTTTTCTTTCCAAGATCTCAGAAGATTCCCAGGATTGGTCAACTTTAGGATACTGAATCCTCATAATAACATTATACAGGGTGTACTCTTAGGCCCATTTTGCAGATGACAAAACTGAGATTCAGAGAAGTTAAGTAACCTTTGGACAGTTACAGTCAGTGAGGCTTTGAGCCAGTCTCTCAGCTTCCAAGCCCTGCCTCCGCCTTATAGCATCTCCTGTAAATACCCCCACCGCCCCCTGAAGAGCGCACCCAGTCTTAAGCTGTCTGTCTAGTCAAGGGTTCTTCCTTGTACTGAGATGTGTCATTCCATCCTTCTCAGGTTCCTCAGATCACCCGTCTGCTTCTCAGCCCAAATAGCCCCTCAGAGATGGGGTGATTTTTCTCATTTGCCTTAAAACATATTTTTTCTAAGTTAAATCTCTTAGATTTCTTTTGCTATTTTGCTCAGGATGCCAATTCAGTTTTCACCATCCCAGTTTTCCTTGTCTACCATAACCATCTGGAAGGGTGGTTCGATTTTCAGTCAAGTGGGGTCTCCCATCTGGCAGAATCTTTGACTGCAGACCCATTATGGGTTTGACTGCCCTTAGGTTCGAGAGCTTGAGAAGCAGTTGGGACAGACCCGGAGCCAGTCTGCAGGAACAGCCAGTGATGAGTCTATCCAGCCAGACCCAAGGAAGCTGTCAGCACAGGAGAAAAACCTGCTGAGGATCCGCAGCCTGGAGAGGGAGAAACAGGAAGGCTGGGAGGTAATGTGTGCCCCACAGGAGGTCAACTGGCCACATGAGATGGGAGATCTCGACTGCACCTGCAGGGCTCTGAGGCGTGTCTGAGCAATCCCTTCTAGACAGGAGATACCTGAGGTCTTGGGTCACCTCTGCCTGTGTTCTTCACTTCTTGTCAATCCAGCTTGAGCTGCCTGACAGGAGCCTCACCCTGAGCCCATGGAACGAACTCTGGGTGGCCCCATCCTGGCTGTTTTGGAGATGCTGTACCTGAAACTTCCACTGTAAAAGGGAGGGGGGAAGGTCAGGGTCCAGAGCTACAATGGATTTGGCTGGCTGAAGAAGGAATGAGCAGGCTTGGCCTGGCACCAGGGGCTGTGTCTCCATGGCTGGACTGGGAGTGTTAGAACTCCAGCTCAGCGTTTGTAGCTCAAGCAGCTAGGACGCCAGTCACATACACTGGAGCTGGCGGGTTCAAATCCAGCCTGGGCTGTGAAACAACAATGACAACTACAACCAAAAAATAGCCAGGCATTGTGGCGGGTGCCTGTGGTCCCAGCTACTTGGGAGGCTGAGGCAGGAGAATCGCTTGGGCCCAAGAGTTTGAGGTTGCTGTGAGCTGTGATGTCACGGCACTCTACCCAGGGTGACAGCTTGAGACTCTGTCTCAAAAAAAAAAAAAAGAACTCCAACTCTATCAGAGTTAAGCAACAAAAGGCATTTACCAGCCTATGTAAATAAATAGTCCAGAGGTGATCCAGTTTTAGGTACAGATGGATCCAGAGATTTGGGAGACTTGTTCTGAGTACCATTTTCTCTTGATCTCAGCACCACTTTACTCTCTCCCACAGGGACCCCAGGTAGGCCCGGGTCTGTTCTCCAACCCCTCCCCCAAAAGACATAATGACTTCTCTTTCCCAGTAGTTCCAACAAAGTCCCAGAATTGAGACTTTGGTTTAGGTCATGTCACATGGCCATCCCTAAGCCGATCACTGTGTCCAAGGGTACCATGTTTTTTAATTGGCCAAGCTATAGATACCTGCTCTAAAGTTTGGGGAATAAGCTAGCCTCCCCAAACTTGCTCTGAGAGTGGGAGTAGGGACTCCCTCAAGGAAAGTAGTGGAAGACATAGGAGGAGGTGCTGGCAAACCAAACAGTGGGCTGACTTCAGTGGCCCTGGCATCTGGAGACTTCATTGGTGAGTGCCAACTCCAGGTGAGAACCTGTCACCATCACCACATTGTAGCTCCCAGCATTCTAGACTGTCAGATGGGACAGTGAGACTGGAGAGATAGGCAAGGGCAGAACCTGCTGGACCTTGTGTGATGGCCAGGGCTTTGGGCCTATATCTTGAAGGCTGTGGAGAACTACTGAAGGGCTTTGAGTTGTTCATGGACATGATCAGCCATGCATTCTGGAAAGGTCCTACAGTTGGAGGAAGAGGGATATGGGTTGGAAGAGGCATTGAGGCAGAACAGTAATCCAACTGAGACATGACCAAGGACCTCCACCAAGACAATAGGACTATAGCAGAAGGGTCAGACACCTGGGACATTGCAGGTGGACTTTATGGGGCTCAGGGACTGATGGGACACAGAAGGAAAAGGGGTAGGAAAAATTATGAAGGACTTCTGGGGAGTATAGTGGTTGGGTAGGAGAGACGGAGTGAGTTCAAGGGGAGGAAGGGATTGAAACTTGGAAATGTTGGGTTTGAAATACACCTACCTTGGACCTAAACATTCACACAGAACAGAATATGTTGGAACACTTGCACTGACTGTAAGCTATAATGGTAGATAGAAGGAAACGATTTTCCATGTACATTTCCTTGCCAGGGCCCAATAGAGTCTGGAGTGTGTAAGCGGAAGAGCAGCAGGTGAACGGCAAGAGAGCAATGGCTGCCTCCATGCTAAGGGCTTGTGTTGTATAGATGCATTTACTCATTTTGCATTGCTATGATTCACTTCATCAAGGATTTGAAAATACTTTTCTATCAATAATTGACCCCCAGCATCAAGTCAGCTTATGTCGCCCATGACCCAGGACCCTCCTCAGGGTATTGGTCTTAGCACTAAGGGTTTATCTAATCTGCCCCTCACTCTCTGTGTCCCAGCCAGACTGTTCCAGTTCAGGCCTTTGCACGTCCTCTCATCTCCTTCAGTCTCTGCTCAGATGTGACCCTTTCAGAGAGGCCTTCCCTGACTGTGCCATCTCCCCATTCCCATCCCCCACTTTTCAATTAGCATTTCTCATTATTTGACATTATCTGTCTCCCCACTAGGATGCCAGCTCTTTGGGGACAGAACTCTGTTTTGTTCTCTGCTGTGTTCCCAGCATCTGTAATCTCACTAAGCACATAGTAGGTCCTCAGGAAACATTTGAGAATGGAGAGATGAATGAATGAGAGACTCCAAAGAGGTGTGCTGCATGTATGTTTCCAGTTTGTAGCTGACAAAGCAAGGTGCAGTCTGGGGGCACTGCATCGAATAATCGTGGATGAAGGGAGGGAATGGAGTGGCAAGTGGAAACTCCCTTATTCTCAGTGTCTGTGTGGTGAGGTGCTGCAGTTTGAACCCTAGACTTAGAATACTTCATTCAAGTATGGCTTTTTTCTTTTGCCCAGCATGCGGTCAGTCATGCTGTCTGGACTACATACCCAGAGCTGGCCACAGGGGTAAAACAGGTTTCTGCTCATGTGTCACAGGCTGAGGGGAGGAGTGCTGACATCCATTTGGGCAAGGGCAGGAGGCTGAGAGCCGCCTAACATCCCTGAGAGGCTGGGGTCGGGACTAAGGGATCCAGCTCTACTGACCTGCTCTGTGGCCTTCAACAAGTGCCCTTGTTCTCCTGGGCTTTAATATCAAGTGGGAGCAAGGGACCAGACGTGGCCATGGTCCCACTCAGCCCTGCTGCCATGCCCTCAGTTTTTTTTTTGTTTTGTTTTTTTGTTTTTGTTTTTGAGACAGAATCTCACTATGTCACCCTTGGTAGAGTGCTGAGGCATCGCAGCTCACAGCAACCTCAAACTCTTGGGTTTAAGCAATTCTCTTGCCTCAGCCTCCCAGGTAGCTGGGACTACAGGCACCCGCACAACACCCAGCTGTTTTTTGGTTGTAGTTGGCCGGGCTGCATTCAAACCCGCCAGCTCCGGTGTATGTGGCCGGTGCCCTAGCCTAGCTACAGGCGCCGAGCCAATGCCCTCACTTTCTAATTCCAGAAACTTGCCAGTGAGCGGGACACCCTCCAGAGGGAGGTTGAAGAACTAAAAAAGAAGTTTGAGGGCATGAAGTCTCGGAACAAGGTGCTGTCGAGTGAGGTGAAGACACTCAGGAGTCAGATGGGGACCCTGGTGGAGAAGGGCAGACATGACGACGAGCTCATTGATGCCCTCATGGTATGGCCCAGCCACTCGGGCAGGGTGGCCCCCAGCCCTGTACACACTGAGCTGCCTCCTGCATAACACAATGGGACCCAGCCCCAAACCCCCAACATTGCGGCAGGGACAGAAGCAGCTCAGAGGGCACATAGAGGGCTGTGACATTGGCAGTGCTGGGCACAAGCCCCCAGGCCTATGGACATCAAAGGAGAAAGAAACATCTAAGGGGGAAGAGCTGAGATTACACTCTGGGTTATTTTTGAGCAAGGAATGGAAGGGACAACTGAGGGAAGTAGTGCAAATTCTTGTCTCTAGTGGCATAGAGCCCACCCCCTGGGCACTTTATGATGGCTACTCCCAGGACAGCTCCTAGGGGCATGTATTACAATAACATTTCATAGATGGGGAAACTGAGACTCAAGTTGGTTAGAGGGACTCATCTAAGACCCTACAGCTGAGTTCAAAACAAGTTTACCTGACTATAAAAAACTTCCTTGATTAGCAGGGCCACACTGCTTTCCTGACGCTACAGCCTAGGCTTTTGTCTCTGAGACGTGAGGCAACCCAGACTTCAGTCCCAGGAGTGACCATGCCTGGCATGGCCTGGATGCCTAGGGGGTGCTGGCTCAGGCACTTACCTTAGTCCATAATCATTTCCCATGGCAGGGTGCTGGGTGGTGCACAGAAGACATGAAATCCAGGCCTGCCTCTCTCAGTACCAGACTGTGTGACACTAGGCCAGTTGCATTCCCTCTCTGAGCCTCAGCAGCCAGTTTTCAATATAAGGTACACGGCTAGATGTCCTCTGAGGTCCCTACATGCCACAATCCTTTGTCACTGGAGATGGCATGATGAGAGCTGCAAACCAGCCCCAGCCCTGCCATTCATCAGCAATATGCCCTTGGGCTCTCTGGGCCTCAGTTTCCTTCCCTATGAGGTGAGGACAACAGCCCCACCTATTCCAAACCACTGTCCTTTCTGCTGGCCCCTAGACAAGAAGCCTCTCCCCAGGAGTCTCTTGGGGGCATTACCATGGGACAGGGTCTAAGGTGCCTTATAAGCTAAAGGATCCCTGGCGAAGGGTCCTCAAAGGGCAGTGTCCCAGAAGAGTAGAATCAAGTTTTCTTTTTACCCAAATATCTCCTCCACCAGCTGAGCTACTTTCTGTTGTGCTCAAGAGCCCCTTGAGTGTCTTCTCAGCCCCAAACTCAGAGGAAGTTGAGCACAAGATAAGGGCATGGTTCCCACCTGCCAGGTTTGAACCCTCCTGAAGGCAGGCAAGGAATGTGTTCTCAAAGGAATAGGCACCGTTACGTCACGGTATGTGTTGCTTTGGGTGGAGAGGCAGTTGGTTCTTGTCCTTGTCTGACCAGGGGCATGACTCATCCCAACTTGCACTACTGCTTGGGTCCCCCAGGACCAACTGAAACAGCTACAAGAGATTCTGAGCAGCCTGAGTCTGCAGGAGGAAAAGATGCGGGCATCCCAACACCACCTGGACCAGCAGCTCCACAGTGAGACTCAGCAGAGCAGCAGCCTCGTTGCCCAGCTGCAGGCCATGGTGGCTGAGCGGGAGGCCAAGGTGCGGCAGCTGGAGTCAGAGATTGGGCAACTCAGTGTGCAGGTGAGCAGGACACTGGCGCAGCTCCAGAATTCATTTCGAAGGCTTGGCGAGAAATCTCAGCTCTTTCTACTTCTTTCCACCTGCGTTAGCTCAGGCCGCACCACATCCTTCTTGGCTCCATCTGGCTACCCAACCCATTCTGCACACAAGTTTCCTTTCTAAAACACAAACCTGATTGTGTCCTTGTTCTGCTAAAATCTGTCCCTGGATTCCTGTCACTCTCAGCCTCACCCAATTCTCAAGGATATGGGCTCCTTCCAGCTCACCCTCTCCCACCCTCATCCTCATGTGCCAAGATGGTAGCTCTAGCTCCAGACATTGCATTCACATTTCAGGCAGCTGGATGAAAGAAGGAAAGCCACACCTCTTCACCCAGCTTCCAAGCTCTGCTGCCAGCTGTCCTGCATCTACTCTTCACCTGTCCCTTTCCCCCACCCCTTGGCTGCACATGGCCCTGCCTGCTCCTCACCCCAGGACTGTGCACATGTCTGAAGCACACACCTTCCCCTTCCTCTCCCTCTCCCACAGCCTGTCTGGCTAGCTGCCCCTTGGCCTCACATCTTACCTAGTCATGAGCTCCCCCAGGAAGCCTAGGGCCCCATTCTGTGTTACGTGCCCCTCCTGGGCACTCTCCTAACACCCTGTGCTTCCGCAAGCCAAACTTTTCCCAGTTGCCTATCATCCTGTTTTGTCCCCTGAGCTCCTGTTGAGGGGGTGCAGCCGATGGTGCCTCGGTGCCTGGCACTAGACAAAGCACACAGTAGATAAATGCCCGTCTAACGGTGAGTGCTTAAGGATACTTAGTCTTGGCAGGTGCCTTGAGGACCTTTGCTCTTTGTGGCTCCTCCTTGTGGTGGTGGTAGTCCTGGGGGAGGAAGTTGGTGGCCCCTGGGGAGAAGGAATCTTTGACAGGAACACAGGTCTTTCAGTCTCAGAAGAGCCCACTGCCTCTGGCACCTTGGGAGGTTGACTGGTCCAGCCAAAGGCATGTCCCACATTGCAGCCTTGTCCTTTGTTACCAGGGATCCAGGGTCGGGTCAGAGGCATGAGCTCAAGAGGCCCTCTGTCCTAGCTGGCTTTGGTTGTTCAGCCTGGTTTGTCCTGCAGCCTGCATCCCCAGGGGCCAGGTAGCCTAGGGCCACAGGACTGGCTAGAGAAGTCTGAAGCCTCCCAGGCCTGGGAGGCAGTGATTGCAGTCCTTCCTCTCCTTGCTCCCAGCTCTTGCTCACATGGGCAGGAAGTCTAAAGGGGCACACAGGAACATCCCAGCATCTTCATTTCACTGCTGTCCTTGCTCTAGGTACACAAGAGAAGACTGTTCCTACCTCAGAGGTCACCAGCTACTTGGTGGCCAACCATTCTCCTCTAGACAAGTCAGTGCACTGCAAGTTTTCTCACAATGGGTGGGGCTGGAGGACGTGCCAGGTTGTTGGGGGCCCACACTCACTGTCCCCTCCTTGATGGGGGCCTGACCTACTGCTGTGGGTCCTCTAATGCTCCTTCTTCAGCTCTGCCCTGTTGGGGGGCCTAACGCAGCCACATGCAAACCCTTTTCCCCTCCTTCTCCTCCTCTCTTCCTAAGACAAAGACACAAAGGATCTGACTAGCCCTACCCCCAGAAGTTCAGTGCTGCAAGGCCTTAACCTGACAGGCAATCTGTGAAATGTGCCCATCCCCCATGGTCCCATAGACAAGGGGTCTCTTAACTGCCACCCAAGCACAGATGCCATCTTTGCACTGCCCAGGCCAGTCACCCTCCCTTTTCAAACCTGGCCTGAACATCTCTGCAGCCTTGTCTCTGAGCACAGCCATATTCACCTTTCAAGCTTCACCACGTATCCAGAAGAGGAAGGGGTTGAGGGAGGAGAAGGGGCCTGGGAGCTCTAGCCTCCTCCCTAGGATGCCAGCCTTTGCTGAAGCCCTGCCAACTTCTCTGGCTCGGGTGTCTGAAAGGTTCAGGTATTGCATCTGATGAAGGCAGCTGGCCTCAAGTCACACCTGGCACTCATCCACATGTGTGTGTGTGTGTGTGTGTGTGTGTGTGTGTGTGTGGCTGCCCGGAGATGTGAGCCCACTTGGAGACATCGGTCTCTGACCTGCCCGTATACCAGGCCTTGCACCTCCCTCTGGAGCCTGAATGTAGAACAGCTTCCTGGCCCCATCACAGTCTTCTCCTCATGCAGTTCCCTTTCTGAAGAGAGGCATTATTAGATGTCATTATCATGCAAGTAGTGCCTTCACCAAACAGGCCTTGCTTTTCACTCCTGAAAAGAAGCCTCTTTCATATTCTCTGAAAGCCCCGAAATCAAGCCAAGGCCCCCTCCTGCCTTCTCCAGGCTTCTGAGCCAAAGCCCTGAGAATCGAATGTACATCTGTTCCCTACAGTATCTTCGGAATAAAGGAGTGGGTGAGGGGCCCAGTGGTCCCGAGACCAGCCCTGCCAGTACCAAGATTCTGGAGGATCCCGGCCTGACCAAGTCCCCGGCCTCAGCAGGCAATCACATCGGCAGGCTTGGATCTTCTCGGTAAGAAAAAGATGAGTTGGAAGGGTTGGAAAGGGAATATTAATTATTCATAGGAAAGGATGTTTCCTCCTGCCTCTGATGGCAAGCCAGGTCACAATTTTAAGATGACTGTGCTGTTGTTCTTCCAGTACGTGGGCCTCTCCTATTACACCAGCCCTGCATCTGCAGGGACAAGCCAGTTGGGCCCAGATTTTATTACTTCAAGAGCATGCTGCTTGCAGCTCACATGATAGGCTATGAGCTCAATCCGCATCTTCTCCTAGGACCCTCAAACAGATCTGTACTGGATCCTTCAAGGCTCTGATATCTTCTGGTTCTGTCTCATTTTGAGCAAGCAAGATTTCTGGAAAGAAGGGCTACCCAGCCAGGGCTGCTGCAAGGGCCAGCACTGGCCACCCTCAGGTTCCCTAGATGCCTGCTGGCCTCTAGTCTACCTCACATGCAGATGTGAGGCCCAGCAGGGCCCAGTCCACCTTCCCATGGTGATGCGTCCCCTCTGCCTTCACACAGCTCAGTGACCAGCCTGGGCCATATGCTGGTGGAATCTGCTCTCACGAGGCCTTCCCTGCCCAGTCCCCATGGGAACTCACCCAGGTATGAACCTAGGACCCCAGCACCCTCACAGACCTTTTCATTCTTGCTTGCTCAGCCAAATTCCCATCCCATTAAATGGAGAGGAAACAGAGGCCAGGCAGTGTCTAGGGACACTCCTAAGGTTATATAAGGACATGCAGGCTCAGGGAAGTCAGTGTCTTGTCCGTGGTGATAGAGTAAGCAGCTTCAGAACTAGGATCTTGGCTCCTGACTCTCAGTCCAGGGTTCCTTCCTTCTACCAGAGAGTTAACGTGAGGAATCCTCCTGGGCCTGGCTTTCAGCGCGGAAGCATCTTCTGTAGGGGGTGAATTTCACATGATATGGGTTCCCACTTTAAATCACTGATATCTCCTCAGCCCGCTGGCCCCCCTTTGTTGATAGAATCAAGCCAAAGGGCTTAAATGGCCCTTTTGTTCTTTCTGCCAGCTCATAGACAAGGGTAGCTTTGTCCTGCCTCCCCACCCTGTCCCGAACCCTGCCCGCTGCCCACTGGAGACATGATTTCACTGTCAGCACCCCTATCCCGACCCCACAGGCAAATCAGCTCAGGTTCCAGGCAAGACTTCTGAGTGGCCCCAGTCCCCCATCTGTGTGGCTCCAGGCAGATTAGTCTTCTCTCTGGTCTGCTATCTCCCCAAAAGTACCTAAGAAATTTAGGCCTGACATTTAGCAACATAGGGACCATGGACCAAGGCCAACCCTATAGCTGCCCCAATCATCAGTTGGGGTCAGAAGGGCACTTGGGGGACAGTGGGCTGACATTGGGCCACAGGGCACTTGCCACACTCCTGAGAGTAGGGAGGCCTTGTCACAGGACAGGAGAATGGACAGGCTTTGTCTCTCTGAGGTTTTAGTCACAGTAGTGGAACAGGAAGATGGACAAGGCAAGCCCTCCAGGTCCCTTCTAGGCCTGTGTGGTTACGGCTGTGACCTCTGTACTACATGGAGACTCAAGAACTGATGTGCTCCTTGGCTATCCAGACTGCTGGTTCTCAGGCTTGTTTCTTCCACAACACACAGATATTTACTAAACCAAATCATGTGCAGGCTCTTCCCTCTTGGAGCTTACAGTCCCCTCCTGCAGGTGACAAGACAGGGGTTCACAGGGCGGAGTTATCCCAGAGAGTAAGCCTGCTTGACCTAGCACAGTTTGAACCCACTCCTCAGGTGACTCTGGTGGGTGACTGGGAGGAGGGTGGGGTAAGGGAATCACCCCTTCCTCCCACTCCTCCTCTCCCCATATTTGGGGACCACAGAGGCAACCAGAGTAGGGATTTTCACACAAATTGCCCAGGGATCTGCCAGGTTAAATGCAGGTCCCGATTCAGCAGTCTGGAAAGGAGACTGGGATTCTGTGCTTCTATCAAGCTGCTAGGTGGTACCAAGCTGCTGATGCAGAGGCCACAGGCACAGGGCCGTAGAGCACAAATGTATTTAGAAGTTGAAACGTGGGGGGTCTAGAGTTCTCACAGCACATCTCAACCAAGCCCCTTATCATTCAGAGAGAGAACTAGGGTCAAGAGAGAGGAAGAGACTGGCCCAAGACCACAGAGCAAGTCAGCCCAGCCCTCAGTCCACTGCACACCTCTACAGCCCTCCCCACACTCAGCGTTGCTAGAAGAGCCCACCTAGGGTCTCAGAGAGTCTCACTGGGAAAGGTGAGGGCACAGCCGAGAGCAGCCTGGGACTCGCATGTGAGTCCTGGGAGACTGTAGTAGGGGCAGAGCTCACCCTCTGTCCTGGCCCCAGACCCAGGGAAGGGGAGGTAGGTAGGCTCAGTGGTAAAGAGGAGAGCAGTGATAGGTTTGGGCAGGGCCAGAGAAAACTGACCAAGTTACAAAGCAAGCCAAGCTCTAAGTAGACTAGGGTTACAAACCAAGCCAGAGATGTAGGAGGGCTGGGACAGGCTGGCAGGGATGGAGAGCCTGGGCACTCCTGACACTGGGCAGAGTAGCCAGGAACCAGAGGCCACATGGGTACCTTGGGTGCCCCAGTTCCCCCAAGAGCCAGCTTCCATAGCAGCCAGATTAATTCCAGAGCCCCACAGGGACTGGAGGGGCAGAGGTACCAATGCAACTTTAGCCCTAGTGGGGTCCAGCTTTGGAGCCAACTAAGTGAGGCCCAAGGACTTCAGGACCAGGAATTGGGGACTGAAAAGAAGCCAGTGGGGAGGATTAGGAAGAGCTGGGTTTGCTTCCTTCCCTCTGGCTGTCTCTGAGAATCCCTGAATGTCCTCCCAGCCACCCCCATCACCATCACAGGGGTAAATGCGTGTCTTCAGGCTTCAGATGACTTCTGCCCTCTGCCCTCCACCCTGGTCCCAGGTTCTTGGACTCCTCAGAACAAAAAGGCTGGCAGGCACAAGTGACAGAGATCAAGGCCCTCTGGCAGGCTGCCGAGGTGGAACGTGACCGGCTCACAGAGTTTGTCACTGTCCTACAGAAACGGTAACATGTGGTGTCCAGGGATGTTCCTTCATGGGTCTGCATGGGGTAGCATGGGTGTCTGGGGCCACGACTTATCCATGACAGGGTCCGCCTTACCTGAGAGCTTGGCTTCCACAGTGTCCAGGACATTGGTAGCCACAAGTCATGTGCCCACCAAAGGGGGCCTATGACCTTGGGGCCCTGTTATCACACTGATTTGCCCTTACGAACAACCCTATCCTACGTGCACCCAGTGGGACTGTCGCTCAGCATGTAGACATGATGTGGGAGTCTCAGGGGAGAGACACTCCTGAATAGTTAAATCAGCCAAATCAGTCCAGCAATAATTTATGTCTGTGGTGAGCCTGGCATGGTGCTCAGTACTGTCAGGGAGATTGGTAGGAAGAAGACACAGCCTAGACTGACATCTGGAGTTGCAGAGAACAAGAGCTGCTGGGGGAGCTGAGAGTTCTCTCAGCAGAGAGGGAAGCATGTGGCCCAAGGCAGTGAAGCAGGAGGTATGCTTTGCTCCAAAGGGTTGTTGACAGACTTCCATTCAGATAAATCAGCGCTCCTCACTCAAGTGACTCTTTTGGCAAGAATCGCAGGTGTCCATGCCAACCCATGGCCCAACCATGTGACCTCCACACTGAAAACTATAAAGGACACCACTGAGTTTCTGCTCTAACAGGCCGTATCATGTATCAGTCAGAGCTCTTTGATGACAGACAATAGAAACCAGTTCTGGCTAAATCAAGTGAAAGACACATTTTTGAAAACTATCAGGAGACGCCAAGGCGCAGGGCAGAAAAGGAGCCCTACAAAGGGCAGACATCTTGTTAGCAGGAACCCTTGAGCAGACTCCCGGGCTACTGCAGTGACACGACCCAGTGGCTTTCATTTCTTGTGCCTGTGGCTTCTGGAGAAAAGGCCTGAACCGCTGCTGAACGGTACTGCTCCGTGTCTGCCCTACATGTAAGGGTGCTGACTGGAGGTACCTCCAGGTGCTCACGGGACACAGGAGGGGTGGTTTGCCAAAGGGGAAAATGGGCAACTGTCACCAAAAGAAGGAGTTAGGGGTATTATGGGCAAGGCCATAACCATGGATGCCCACTACCTAAGGGGTGAGAGGTGGTCAGCCTTAACTTTCTTCTTTTCAAGTATTACATAGAAAGGATATGAGATTAAGACATGCTTGATATAGGAGGAAAGGAACATAATAATTTTTCTGTAATTGAATTTAATGGATAGTAAAGTCTGCAGTCCATCAAATGGCAGAGACACACTCAGTCCCAGTTTTCTCTCACTTCCCTTGTGTTACATCTGCCTTTGGAGGAGTTCTGTGAACCAGGGTGACTCAGTTACCTATCACTGTCTAACAACCCATCCCAGACATCGCGCCTTCAAACAATGGTGTTTTTCTCCTGATTCTGTAGGTTGGCTGGGTAATTCTGCTCCACAGAACCTTGGCTGGGGTCATGCACCTGGCCTCGCTCAGCTGGAAGCTTGGCCGGGGAGCCCCAGTTCTCCTCCTCTGTGGCCCCTCTCCATGTGAGGTCTCATCTCCAAGGCCTCTGCACGAAGGACTGGGATTAGGTGAGGCACATCATTAAGGGGGCACTCACTGTCAGCCACCCACAGCACCTCTCTATCAGCTGATGCCCTTGTCCTGTGGGGACCCTTCAGTTCATTCTGCTGCTCTATGTCATTTTAGGGTGTCAGGGAGTTCCCTGGGGCTGTCCCAGGTCCATCAGCAAAGATACACTGCCTTTTTTTCCTCTGGATTATTGCTGTATCCCTGGGCTCAAACAAGAAAAGGAGGTCCAGGCAGCCTTTGCACTCAGACCCCCTTAAACCTATTTGAATTTCTCATCCCAAAGTCCAGAGCCTTTCTTTCTCAGATATCCTCAATGTCTGCTCCTTTCTGATCTGCAGGGGCAGTCTCCGTCTTACACAGGGAACATCTTTCTCTGCCCCACTCCCCATACTCTGCCCTACAAATTCCAGCCACCAGAATTCTATGCTCACCCCAACACAGCTCCCTAGTCTCCTGTCTTTCCCCCAGTGAGACCACTGTTCTCTGCTTGGGTTCTGCTCAGGCCCCTACTCCAGTCAGAAAGTGCGTCAGGCAGATAGCTGGGGTGGGGTAGATCTCACATCCCTCATTCTCCTTCCCTGTAGTCTTGTGTCTGACATCTGTTATCCTGTTGTCCACTATCTGAAAACACGTTATGTCTTATATTGTATGCATTTTTCCGGTTATTTGCAATAGGGAGAACTAATCTGCTTAGTCTGTCATGGCAAAAGTCACTAAATATGTCTCTTTTTAAAAAAACTTATAGTTGGGTTTTTTAAAAATTCAATCTGGGAATTCCTGTGTCTGAACAGTGTAGTTTAGCCTATTTTCATTTTTGTAACATTTCATTACCTTAACTCCACTTTCTATTTGCCATGATTTTTCTTTTCTCTTTTTCCCCTTTCTTCTCCCTTATATTGGATTGATCGTTTCATTTACCTTTCTTCTGTATAAGTTTAGAAGTTATATGTTTTATTTCTGTTATGTTAGTGGTTAGCCTTAACTTTTTTTTTTTTTTTTGTCGAGACAGAGTTCTACCCTGTGCCCTGAGCAGAGTGCAGAGGTGTCATAGCTCACTGCAACCTCAGACTCAGGCTGTGAACATCCTGTTGCCTCAGCCTCTGAAGCCGCTGGGATTACAGGCGCTCGCAGTGGTGCCTGGCTGGGTTTTTAAATTTTTTTTCTTGAGTCGGGGGTCTTACTCTTGCTCAGACAAGCCTCCAGCTCCTGAGCTCAAGCAATCCTCCCACCTCAGCCTCCCACAGTGCTGGGATTACAGGTGTGAGCCGCAGCGCCTGGCATGGCTACCCTTAACTTTCAACATAAAGTCTAAAGTCAATGGGTTTTGTCACTTTGAACAATAGAATAAATTTGTAATGCTTTAACTCTGATTTCTCTACTGTGTTTTTCATATAGCTATTATCTCGTATTTATCTTCCACATTCTGTTATTAAACTTCCTAAAATTAAACTAAGTTAGTCTTGAATATGACATAGTCGATATTCATTTCCTTTTACCAACACGTTTATTTTTATTTATTTATTTAGAGACAGGGTCTTGCTCTGTTGGTCAGGCTGAAGTGCAGTGGTGCACTCATAGCTCATTTCAACTTTGAACTCCCGGGCTCAAGTGATCTTCCGGGTTCAAGTGGTCTTCCTGCCTCAAGTAGCCAAGAATTGGAAGCATGAGCCACTATACCTGGCTAAATTTTAAATTTTTTGTATTGTAGAGACAGGGTCTCATTATGGTGCCTACAACTAGTCTTGACAACCTCCTAGCCTCAAGCAATCCTCCCACTTTAGCCTCCCAAAGTGCTAGGATTAGAGGTGTGAGCCAGTGAGGGTCTAAACATTTAAAAATATCTTCACTCACTGTTGCTTTCTTGCATCTCCTTCTTCCTCCTGGGTTCATTTTCCTTCTCTCTCTCTCTTTTTCTAAGAGACAGAGTCTCACTTTGTCACCCTTGGTAGAGTGCCATGGTGGCACAGCTCACAGCAACCTCCAGGTTGCTCAGCCTCCCAAGTAGCTGGAACCACAGGCACCCGCCACAACACCTGGCTATTTTTTTGTTGCAATTTGGCCGGGGCCAGGTTTGAACCCTCCATCCTCGGTATATGGGGCTGGTGCCCTATACACTGAGCCACAGGCACCACTTATTTTCCTTCTTATGGAGGAACACCCTTAGTTCAGTGGGGCCCTGTGAATAGTAAACCTTCTGAGCCTTCATTTATTGTTACATGTCTTTGTTATACCTTTCTCTTGAATGAGAATTTAAGAGAACTTTGGCATAGAATTCTAACCAGGAGATGGATTTTTTTTCTCTGCACTTTGAGGCTATTCCATTATCTCTACTGTTGATAAAAGAAATCTATCAGTTTTATTGTCATTTGTCCTTTCTCTCTGGATACTTTTCAGATATTCTCTTTGTCTTTGATATTTTGAAGGTTCCCTGTGATGTGTCAGGGGTGGGTGTGGTTTTTCCTACTCAGAAGTTAGTGTCCTTTTTAATCTAAGGATATTTTATATTGCCAAGGACTTCTCTCCATATGTTGCCTCTCCCCTAACCCCTCTATTCATCTAAAGTTCCTATTCAACATATGTTAGACTTTGTTATTCTCTGTAACTCTTAACCCTTCTTAGTATTTTGGGCTGAATTCTGAGTGATTTCTTCAAATCTGTCTTCCATCTCACTAAATCTCTTCAGTTGTGCTTCATCTACCATGAATATAATATTTCAGTAACTGTATTTTTTGTGTGCACAAGCCTCCTGTTTGATTGATTGATTGATTGATTGACTGATTGAAACAAGACTCTCATTTTGCTGCCCTGGGTACAGTGTCGTGGCATCATAGCTCACAGCAACCTCAAACTCTTGGGCTCAAGTTATTCCCTTGCCTCAGCCTCCCATAGTAACTGGGACTATAGGCGCCCGCCACAACGCCTGGCTATTTTAGAGACAGGGTCTCACTCTTGCTCAGGCTGGTCTTGAATTCATGAGCTCAAGCGATCCGCCTGCCTCAGCCTCTCAGAGTGCTATGATTACAGGCATGAGTATTCCCTTTCTTATAGTATTTATTCTTTCATCAAGATTTCTTGCCATTCTCCTTTTAATAATTTTAAACTTACTTAGTCCTTTAAAGTTGTTCTATCATTTTCATTACTTAGAACACCGAGTAATGTCTGTGGATTCTCTCCTCACCATGAATTACTTCCTTGTATGGTTTGCATTTGTGTGTTTTTATAAGCTTATCTTCAGTGGGAGCACTTAGGTTATGAAAATGCTCCTATGGAGTGGTTCTACGTTTGTTTCTGTAGAGCTCTGGGGTTTCAGTGGCCTCTGCTTGGTACTTTGTGCTAATTTATTGGCTTAGGATTTCCTGAACACATGAATGCTTCCCTTGTGTTTCAATTTCTTATGATCAGCACTCTACCCCTTCACCCCCACTCAAGACCTTGATAGACTACAAGCTTCCTTACCACTTCCCTGAACTCGTAGATGGATATTATCATAGTCCTCTTATCACAAATGAGGCACTCTTTTGAGGCTACCAGAATTATGCAGCTTGGTGCATTGTAGAAGCCCAGATTTATGTCTTCTGCTTTCAGGTTGGCATTAAAACCACTGCCTTATGCTACTAGAAGTTTGACTACTTTTCCTATTATGTATACTTACTTATAGCAAAAAGCTTCTTTTTGCAACCTCCAATCCCACGTTCTTCATAGATAAGAATGGTTAAAATTTCCATAAATTTTTCTTTCCATATCCCATAATATATTTATATATGTATACATATGTGTATATGTATATAGCATATATATACATGTTACATATAAAAAGTAAACTCACATTAAAGAAATCCTTACACTTTTATGGGAGTGTATCTATATCATAAATCTCTAAAAGTGGAAGGGCTAAATCAAAGGATATACATATTTTAAATGTTCAAAAAAAATGGCAAAAAGCTGGGCTGGGTGGCTCACTCCTGTAATCCTAGCACTCTGGGAGGCCTAGGCAGGTAAATTGTTTGAACTCAGGAGGAGTTCAAGACCAGGCTGAGCAAGAATGAGACCTTGTCTCTACTAAAATTAGAAAAACTAGGCATTATGGTGGGCTCCTGTAGTCCCAGCTACTTGAGAGGCTGAGGCAAGAGGGTGGCTTGCGCCTAAGAGTTTGGAGGTTGTGTGAGCTGTGATGCCACAGCACTCTATCCAGGGTGACAAGAGTCTGTCTCAAAAAAAAAAAAAAAAAATGACTGGGTCCCAAAAATAATGGCAAATTGCCCCTTTAAATGAATTAGTTTATTAGTTTATATTTCTTCTTATAATGTGAACTATTGTTCTTTTCCCCATACCTTCACATTTACTAAGTTTTATCAATCTTTAACATTTTTGTTAAACTGATAAAGTAATGCTAATATCTCATGGTTGTGTTTATCTGCATTGCTATGACCAAAGTGAGGGTGAGCATATTTTAACATAGATTTCAGTGTTATTTTCTCTTAACTGCCTATTCATGCCACTGCACCTGTTACAGAGTTATTTATATTTTTACTTGAAATCTAAGAGAACACTTTACATGTTCTATACATAGTATTATGTATAGAATGAATAATATTATGTATATCTTCATAAAGATCTTATATCACTTGTATTAAATTAATTCTTGGGTAGGGGGAACCTCCTGATCTAAATATTCTTTATCAATATTCTCACAGTTACAGTCTCCATGAAACCAAAAAAAAAAATTTTTTTTTTTTTTTGAGACAAAGTCTCACTCAGTTAGTCTGGGGTTGAGTGCCCTGGTGTGATAGCGCACAGCAACTTCATACTCTTGGGCTCAAGCAATTCTCTTGCCTCAGCCTCCCAAACAGGCACCCGCCACAACACCCAGCTACTTGTTTGAGATCGGGTCTCATTCTTGCTCAGGCTGATCTCGAACCTGTGAGCTCAGGCAATCCTTCCATCTCAGCCTCCCAAGTACTGAGATTATAGGTATGAGTCACTGCACTTGGCTCTAAACCAAAATTTTTAATATCAAAACACTCACTCATAATATGCGTACTTAATAGTCTTTATTTCACACTGGCATTGAGCCAATTTTGTGAGATTCTTAAAATATAATGAAAATCAATTATGAAGTGAAAAGGCAAATCTTTCAGAATACTTGGAATTTCATGAAGTCAGTGCCCATGATGTTGGAGAACTGTTAGAATCACGGCCAAAGCCATTGACAAATGAGGTTCTAGCTGGGTTAGACCCAGCAACCATTGAGGAAGAGAAAATCAGTGAGACCAATGACTGGTCACAAAAGAAGACTGAGAATACCAACCGGTCTGAGAGGTCTTGAGGGCAAACATACGTCTGTAGAGCCCAGGCTAGAGGAGCAGCCTCAGATCAGAGAGGAGTGAAGGGGAGAGAAGGAACTGGCTTTGGTGTGTGTGTTTATAGGAGAAGCTGTGGACTGAACCTGCTGATGGATTGGAAGCTGAAGGCAAGGAAGAAAAAGAAGCCAAGGGTGACTCCCAGGTATTCAGGCTGAGCAACAGGATGAGTGACAGTGACATTTATCGAGATAAGGAAGGCACACAGGGAAGAAGGGGAGAGACCAGAATGTGGTTATTCCTAGATTTTGTGGGAATTCATTTTGTGCTTACCATCGTATGTGGTGTTTGCTATCGATTTATTATTTCCCCTACTATAAATGGAATATAAGTTAAACAAAATATAATATTACTGAAATTATAGCAAAAAAAGAAAGTCTGTCCTTCACAGACAAGGCAATAACTGCTGCACATTCCTATATGTTTTCAGTTCATTAGCTGAATTATATTTACCTTGTATCTATTTGTTTTTAAATTATTAATTTGTTAGATTTTTTTTTTTTTTTTTTTTTTTTTTTTTTTTTATAAAGTGCCGCAAGCTTTGTACTCACAGCGCACAC
>CAUYPK010057245.1:0-60159 GCA_963574355.1 Loris lydekkerianus | reverse complement strand
AATATTGAAAAGCATTTAACCTACTGATTCCTCAATTATTGTAATTGTTTTGGGTATATATTTTTATTTTTGAAATTTACCAGTGGCTGCTGCATTTTCCACCTCGGCTTATACTTGAGTCACTAAGTTTCCCCCAGTTTTTTAGGGTAAAATTAAGGGGGGCGGCTTATACTCGGATCAGCTTATACTCAAGTATATGCGGTACTTGAAATATGGCTAGTACAACTGAGGAACTGAGTCTTTCATTTTATTTAAATCCAATTACTTTAAATTTAAATAACCAGTAATGTTCACTGGCAGTATTGTACAGCACAGCTCTAGAGCTACCTTCCATTTATAGAAATGCAAAAGATAAAGAAGTTACAAGACACTAAAAGAAAAAGTTATTAAATGACAAGTGAGAAATCAAGATACGTATCGGACATTCTATGGGACAAACCTAGTTTAACCAACCAAGTCAGTACCATATAAAGAAGGCATGAGCCGAGAGCAAAGACTCAGAAGACTTAACAACCAAATGTTTACTACTTGTTGGAATTCTAATCAAATAAACTACCTCCAAAGACATTTCTGATAATAATCTGGACATAGTAGCATGATACCAAGGAATTGCTATTTATATTATTAGGTGTGACAATGAAATTATAGTTATGTAAGAAATATTAATTTTTTTTAGAGATGCAGACTGAGGTACTATAGAAGTAAGATATTTCAGATTTGTTTGGCAGAGTGTAACACAGAAGGCTTGCCAAATTAAGTATCATGTATCTATAAAATAGGGTATTATGAACTTCAAGAAAAAATAGAGTGGATGTACAACTGCTACCATGGAAAAACAACTATCAAAAAAAAGTAAGCTGCAGAAACACAGCATCATTACATTACATCTATCTAAAAGAAAGCAGCAAGGAAAGCAGACCTACACACATACACGGGGGAAGGGTACTCCAAAAATGTATATATATTTTAAGAAACAAGAAAACTGTATTAACTTTATAATATTCAGTCATATTTGACATCTGACTTCTGCATTTATAAGAGATAGAAGATACAATACCCAAGATAACAATCGTCTTGTTATACTTTTAATACAGTTTTTTCCTTTCTTAAAATGTGTAAAATTTTTTTGGCACTCTCTGGAGGAGGAACTTGTGATTTTACTTTATTTTTATTTTTGAGACAGTCTCACTTTGTCACCCTCAGCAGAGTGCTTGTGGCATCACAATTCACAGCAACCTCAAACTCTTGGGCTCAAGTGATTCTCTTGCCTTAGCCTAAGTAGCTGGGAGTACAGGCACCCACCACAATGCCTGGATATTTTTTTAGAAACTGGGTCTCACTCTTGCTCAGGCTGGTCTCAAACTCCTGAGCTCAAGCAATCTACCTGCCTCGGCATCCCAGAGTGCTAGGATTACAAGCATGAGCCACTGCATCGGTCTTGAACTTGTAATTTTAAATGTTACATTTTTATGTATTGCGTGCATTTTTTAAATGAGCATTATTTTTTGAATGAAGGTATTTGTCATAAAACAATAACAGCAATGAAATAGCAGGACCTACCCAATGTAGGACTCTGACTAGTCCCTTTTTGAATACTTTCAATGACAAGGACCACATTACCTAATAAGGAAATGCACCCCCATCAGCAAATAGCTCCAGTTGCTAGAATATAATTTCTTATGTTGAATAAAAACTTGCCTTTTCTGTATCTTCCAATCACTAGTTTTATTTCTAATTCTGTAGTGTCCAATAATGGTAGCTCCAAGTCACATGTAGCTATTATTAGACACATGACTAGTCCAAATTGAGATGTGCTCTAGGTGTAAAATATATACCAGTTTTCAAAGACATTATAAAGGAATGCCAAATATTCCTTTTATAAAATTTATTTTATTACTTTGTTTTTGATAAATCAAATTCAACAAAATACAACAACAAAAAATTTTTTTTTTTTGCAGTTTTGGCCGGGGCTGGGTTTGAACCTGCCATCTCCAGCATATGGGGCCAGCGCCCTACTCCGTTGAGCCACAGGCGCCAACCCCCCCCCCCAAATTTTTTTAAAAGATCTTCAGCAAGAAAAAAAGTCTAGATAAAACAAACAGTAAGTAAAGAAGAATGGTTAACAAATAGGAAATCATTGTCCAATTTTCTTATTTTGTGTATGTTTCTTTTTTTTATAACAAGGTGAACTAAGATGCTTTAAAAAAAGGAAGATTTGAGTTGCAAAATTAAAATGTTTTAAGGTCCTTGTTTGTTCCACAAAAAGAACAGTCTTACTAACTTCAGAGATTAAGGAAAGCAAGCATAATAAATGTTTAATTCAATTAACAGAATAAAAACAGAACATGAACTTCTAAGCTAGCAGGAAAAGGGGGGAAAAGGAATATAATCAACAATAACAACAGGAAAGAATAAGAAAAACAAAATGGAAAAAATGGTGGCATCATTCATTTATCAATTATTCAAATATTTGAGTGTCTTCTACAGTAGTTCTCAAAGTATGGCCCATGAACCTTTTAAAAGGTTTTTATAGGGTTTAAAACTGTTTTTTTACTCTAGCACCATATTTGCCTTTTTCTCTATGTTGACATTTAGAAAAATTATGCAAAAGCAAAGGACAATACAACTGCTGGCCACTGAATGTGAATGAAGGCAGTGGTGCCAAATGTACTAGTAGTAATTTTCTTAATCACCACACACTCAGTTTTGTTTTATTGAAAGACAGTTTCACTTAAGAATGTCCTTCAGAAAGACAGTAAAAATAATTGTTATTAAATCTCAATCCTTACAAACATGGCTTTTTATAAGCCATAAAAAATACATATAAAGCATTTCTGCTACATAACTGAAGTACCTTGGCTACTAGAGGAAAAGCACTTGTACAACTGTTTGAGGTACAAGCTCAACTTTTTTCATGAAATGCCATTTTAATTTAACTAACAACAAACAACAAAATAACTGCTAGATAAACCGTAATTATCAGATTTGGTCACTTGGCATACCTGATTCTTACGTTCTCAAAAATGAACAAAATGCACTGGTCTTTTTAAGGAAGAACAACTAATAAATTTGAGCTTGCAAGCAAAATTTAAAATTTTGGAAAATTTTGTCTGCCTCCGTGAGCATGACAGCTTTCTAACATGTAAATACTTTTCTGATAGCATCATTGGTGGCATTAATGAATGGAATTTTTTGATACTACAATTGGCCACCTGTATCTGTGGGTACCCACATCCTTGAACAACTGGAGGTGGAAAATATTAAAAAAGATAAAAATAAAAATTTAAAAATAATACAGAATAACAACTACTTACATAGCATTTACATTGTATTAGCTATTACAAGTAATTTAGAAATAATTTAAAGTATAGGGATGTGCCTATACCATACCATCTTTTATAAAGGATTCGAGCATCCACAGATTTTGGTATCTAAGGTGGTCCTGGACCAATACTCTGGGGATACCAAAGGACAACTGTATATGATATGTGCCACCATTCACATGATCTGCATTACCCAATAACCCAATATTTTCTGAAATTTATAACATAATATTATAAAATCCATCGTGAGTAAAAGACCCGTTCAGATATTAGTGGAGTACAAAATTTCACTAATACGGCTTCAGACTTCATATTGCAACTAATCTTTGAGACACTGTCACTTGTCAAATCTTGGTACAGTATCAAAAAAAATCCACAATTACATGAAAAGCTATTAAAATACTCTCCTCCCTTTTCTAACTGCACAGCTATGTGAGCCTGGATCTTCTTCATATACGTCAACAAAAACAATATCCAACAATTCTGAATGCAGAAGCACATCTGAGAATTCAACTATCTTATTATGCTCAACATTAATATCTTTAATGAGATTAGCAAAACTGTAAACAGTGCCACTCAACCAATTTTTTTGTTGTTTTGGAAAATACAATTAATGACTATACAAATATTTTATTCATGCTAACATGCACTGGGCTTATTGTTAATCTTTAATACATTTTGTAGTGCTTTAAAATTTCTCTAAAATATAAATAAAAGTACTTTTTAGAGTCCTTACTAATTTTTAAGATTGTAAATAAGTTCTGAGACCAAAAATTTTGAGAATTAGTTTACTTTATGCAAGGCAATAGTAAGAACAGATTGGATCCCCATTAATCTGAGGTGAACTATTTGGTTATGTTCCAAGTAAACAAGGAATGTGAACAGCCACTAAGAGTCAGAAACTATTAACTGGGGCTATATACTGATAGCAGTGACTCTAAATTTTGACAACATTAACTCACAGTCCTTTTCTTTTATAGAGACCTTTTTCTAAAAGCTAGAGTGAACTGAATTTTTTGCTAGAACTTGATCAACCTGAAGAATTTTTCGAGGTGTTGTCCTCAAAGCATAAGCCAAAAGTGATTCCTTTAGATTTTTTTCCTATTGACTAAGTCTCTAGTACTTTAGTGACAACATCTGAAATCTAATGTATTATTTTTTAAATAAGTAGACTGCTTTCTAAGTGCAATATTCTCATAAACACTCCACTAAAGTTTAGTATCAATAAATGTGCTCTATACAATCTCACTAAGAAAACTTTTAGGCTTCTCACTTACTACAATGGTAAAAAAAAATGTTTTAGGATAGTTCTCAAGATCAGTGGAAGCACAAGAAAAACTAATATTCTTTATATGCAAAATGTGGGAGTAAAATTGGTAGAATCTTTCGTGAAGTCACAATACTTAAATAGCCTTCTCGCCCACAACTCTCCACCATATCATCCATCTGGTTGGCACTCACTCTCATATTTAAAAAGGACTTAAAATCTTCCTGAAAAACAAACTATGTGCTTCACTTCTAATCAGAGTGTAGGCTTCCTAATAACAAGAACCTTATATACTATTATATTCTTAGTCTAGGACATCTTCTAGAGTAAGTATTCAAAAAATTTAATAAATGACAAAGCAATACATATATATTTTTAAAAGTAACACAAGCAAAAAACCTCTAGAAACAACTTGTAGGTCCATCAAACCCAGAATGATTAAATAAACTATGGTATTTCTACACTCAGTGAAATACCAAGACATTTTTTTCAAAACAATGAGGCAAATCTAGAAGTAACAAATATAGAAAGATCTAATGCACATTAAGTAGGAAAAAATAAGCTGCCAAATATATCAAAATAGTATTTCTGTTAGAAAATACACAGAAATACAGAAAAAGTATAGAGGAATAATATCTAACTGGCAAGCAGCTACTTCTAGGAAGAGGGAATAGGATTTGGGGAGAGAGAATAGTCAAAGGGAACTTTGCCTTTATCTGTATAATTTAAACTTTGTAAAATGATTATTTATTCACGTAAATTGCTTGTATAATTTTTTTTTTTCCAAAAACAATTTTAAGAGGTAGGTACAGTGGCTCTTTCCCATAATCCCAGCGCTTCAGAAGGCTGAGAGGCAGGAGAGCTGCTCAACAAATGGAGGTAAAGGCCAGCCTGAGCAAGAGCAAGACTTCCATCTCTACAGAAAATAGAAAAACTAGCTGGGCATGGCAGTGGGCACCTATAGTCCCAGCTACTCAGGAGCGTGAGGCAGGAGGGTCAAGTGAGCCCAGGAGTTTGAGGTTGTAGAACTACAATGATGATACTGCACTCTAGTCCAGGCAACACAGCAAGACCCTGTCTCCAAATTAAAAAAAAAAAAAAAATTCAAGAAAAGTCAATATTATCACTCAGGGTCCAGCCTGTCTTTCTTTTTTCTTTTTCTTTGAGACAGAGTTTGACTATGTTGCCCTCAGTAGAGTGCTATGGTGTCATAGCTCACAGCAACCTCAAACCCTTGGGCTAAAGCGATTCTCTTGCCTCAGCCTCCCAAGCAGCTAGTACTACAGGCACCCACCACTACACCCAGCTATTTTCTTGTTGCAGTTGTTTTAGCTGGCCTGGGGCCGGGTTCAAACCTGCCACCCTTGGTGTATGTGGCTGGTGCCATAACCACTGTGCTACAGGCACCAAGCCTCCAGCGTGTCTTTCACAAAGAAGCATTTATTATGCAGACTCAGTTTCACAAAACAGGAAGTAAGGCAACTCAGAGACTAGTAACAGCAGGGAGCTTCTATGACTTCTATACCTAAAAAGATAGTAAGATGAAATAGTCTCACCATATCCCAGAAGTACGAGATGGTGCTAGAACCATGGCAGAACTACTCAGTAGTATCTGGGACCATAGAGGAAAGAGAGTTGGCTCCAAAAAGGGGTAGGCATGGTGGGGGAAGAAAAAGATGGAGGGTCGGGAAATACCCTGGCTTATTCCCTCCTTACACCCTCCAATTTTCTGTTAGTGATTCACATTATCAAAATCCAAAAAGCAAAGGAGCCTAGGAAATTGAATTCTCTGTAATACAGAAAAGAGAAAAAGTAGAAATAGATCTGAGAGCAAACTGGAGGATAACTAGCGCAATCAGTTATCAATGTGTACCCTATCAGCTGTGTTCATAGCAGAAGACGACACATATATGTAGAGACTTTAAAAATTAAATAAGAAACCAGATTTGGGGCTTGGCGTCCATAGCACGGTGGTTATGGTGCCAGCCACATCGACCGAAGGTGGCGGGTTTGAACCCAGCCCCAACTAGCTAAAACAATGACAACTGCAACAAAAAATAGCTGGGCATCATGGTGGGAGCCTGTAGTCCCAGTTACTTAGGAGACTGAGGCAAGAGAATCGCCTAAAGCTCAAGAGTTGGAGGTTGCTGTGAGCTATGACACCACAGTACTCTACTGAAGGTGACACAGTGAGACTCTGTCTCAAAAATTTAAAAAAAAAAAAAAGTATTAAATAAAAAAGAAAGAAACTAGATTTGAGGGAGGGGGAGAACTTACAGCACAAAAATGCAGTAGTAATTTTTTTAAAAAGTAAATGATATTTGCTGGAGGGGTAAACTGACCAAAGTAAATCACATGTATAGATTACACAAAACTTCAGCTCACCAAAATTTCTGTATGTGTGGGGAAAACTTCCGAAAATATGAAAAAAAAAAAACAAACCAATTTTTTTTAAAAAAGAAGTTTGACATAAAGACCAAGGATTATTTATTTATTATTTTTGAGAGATGAGATCTCACTGTCACCCAGGCTGGAGTACAGGCACAACGCCCGGCTATTTTTTTTTTTTTTTAAGAGACAAGGTCTCACTTTTGGCTCAGGCTGGTCTTTGAACTCCTGAACTCAGACAATCCACCTGCCTTGGCCTCACACAGTGTAGGATTATAGGTGCGAGCCACTATACCTGGCCTTTGTTTGTTCTTTTGTTTTTTAGAGAAACAGGTTCTTTCTATGTTGCAGGACAGGCTAGCAATCTTCTTACCTCACCCTTTCTGGGATTACAGACATGAGCTGCTGCATACAGCAAGACCAAGAATTTAAACTTACATTAGTTACTAATATGCTATTTGTTTGTTTTTGTTTTTGAGACCGAGTCTCAATCTGTTGCCCTGGGTGGAGTGCTATGGTGTCATAGCTCATAGCAACCTCAAACTCTTGGGTTTAAGTGATTCTCTTGCCTTAGCCTCCCAAGTAGCTACAGCTAGTTTTTCTATTTTTAGAGTTGGGGTCTTGCTCTTACTCAGGCTGGTCTTAAACTGAGCTCAAGGGATCCAATTGTCTCAGCCTCCTTGAGTGCTAGGATTACAGGCGTGAGCCATGTCACCTGGCCACCAACCTATACATTTATGAATGTCAGCTTCTAAAACCATTTTAGACAAAATACTTAAAATGCATACCTTTTCAAAAGAATGAAGCAAAAGCCTAGGTTAAGAACTAAAAAAGAAGAGCTGTTTGATAAAAATGCCAATAGAAGGAAAGAAAAGTATAATTTCATTTAAGCATTCATCTGGTCTTGGTTTTAGACCAGAGACTGGCAAACACTTCTCGATCGGTTTGCAGATCCCTCAGATTGCATAAATTATACTTAAGACTGGTGTGGTTTTAATTTTAAACTGTTAAACAGGGCTAATTTGTCTCTATTTTCTTATCTATCAACCAGACTCAAGTTTTCAACAAAATCACCAGACTTTGACAGCAGAGCTTTGCTCCCTTGTAGAATTGTAAATTTTGAATTTTATTTCTGCATTTCCTTTATAGCTGCTAAAAAAAATGTTATAAGCAATTACTACACAAAATCCAACACTACATTTACTATATTAAAAAAAAAGATTGTAGAACTTTTTATCCATATATCATCTCTTTTATAAGGCCCCTTGGGAGAAATCTGTCAGGCAGTCACATCAAGGAAGGCTTTTCTTAAGAAACTTGTGTGCCTTTTACCTTATGGATGCTATATGGTACATAACCCAGCATAAAATTCCCTTTTATTTGGCTACCAGGAAAACAAAGCATTCAGAGTCCACCTCTGGTTAACAGTGTAAGAACTCACAGCTTCAAATGACCAAATTTTTCTTTCTTAAAAAATTCTAACATATTGTGTTTATATAAACTACCTCAAGTAAAAGGGGGCAATCACACACAGGCAATCAATTGGGAAAAAAATCTACCTCAAACAACTGCAATTTGTTCTTTGTGTGGCTTCAACAAAATCCCAGGATGCCACTTTATCAGCTATCTCTTCTTCACAAAGACCACCCGATGAAGCAGAATACTTCCTCCTAAGATTCAAAATTGTAAGATTCTTCAGAATTCATAAAAATTTTTATTAAACATGAATTTAGCATTAAAATTTTAAAAATCAGTTTTTTAAATTAAAGAATACAAATGACGTGTATGCTTTAAATATCTTCTAATTATCAACATGCAATTTTTTGCACTTGAAAAAGAAAATACATACTTGTTCTGTGCTCTGTTCATATTGCATTCTTGCCAAACTCTATCAACTACATGATTTGCTAATTTTCTGGGTATTTTTCCTCCATGGTGGCTAGTATTATCAGAGTTGAAGCCATCAGATACTGAAGAAAATTTGACCCACTTCTGGGCAGACTGAGGATCAACTAAAAAACAAAAAACAATATGCTGTAGGAAAATAAAGGTTTAAAGACTTGGGTCTTTATAATTTAATATGTGATACAACTTGCTCCAGGTACCTAGTAAGTCTATATTTTGAGGCAAATGGTATGTTACCTTTTTTAAGAGATAGGGGTCCTACTCTTTTACTCAGTTAGAGTGCAGTGGCATGACCATAGCTCACTGAAAGCTTTAACTCCTGACTCAAGAGATCCTCCTTTAGCTGGTAGGAACTATATGCCTGGCTCACTGTATTTGGATGGTTTTTCAATTTTTTTAGGCTCCAGAGTAGTTGGGATTACAGGCACAAGCTACCATATCTCTCTAAAAATATGTCATTTTAAATACAGAAAGTAGAAAATCTAAAACAAGGGACCCAAACTGGATGGTAGTAAATCAACGCTGACTTATTGACTTGGAGGATCAAACAATGGTTGGTTGGATATTAAACTTAGTTTGGGGAAATACATAAAGTATAGAGGAGTGATAAAGCATCACATCTGTAGTTTATTTTCAAACTGTTCAGAAAAAAGATAAATGATAATGAATAAACACAGGGAGGTGATAAAGGACATGTTAACAGTTTGGAAATCTGGATGGGGGAATTCTTGGAATTCCATTTGGAATTTTCAAGAAGTTTTAAACTATTTTTAAATAAATTATTTTTTAAATGTTTGCTGTATTCAAAATAACAGATGACCAGAGCTGATGAAATAAATTAGTACAATACCTGTTTGGACTTCCTCAGGAGATGTAGGGGGTGTAAGAGTGACTGAAGACATAGCAGGATCTCTTGTGGAAGCAGGCACTTGGTGGACACCCAAGCAAGAAGTTGAACAGTGAGAGGATCCCACAGAGCTAGGAGTAGGAATGTCTGACTGAGGGACTAGAACAAAGCATGCTGGGTAGATCATTCTAACACCAGCTAAAAAAAAAAGTGGACAGGAAAATTAATTACTGTTGTGATTGTAGCGGAATTAGTTTCACCCAAAAGTACTATAATGGGAAAGTACATATATCACATTTGCGTTAAATGAAAAAATATATTTTCATAAATACATGTTCTTCTGGCCTGAGGCTTTTTTTTTTTTTCTGGGTAAGAAACTACAATAAGCTGTCTATAGTGGTTATCTTTGGCCAGAGACTTAGAAAAGCTTTCTCTTTTTATTTTTAGATTTTCTATGAATGTGTTTGAGTTTTAAAAAGATCTTTATTTGCACATTTGAACAATTAATATATAATATGTATTACTTTCTAAATTTTCTTTTACAAGTTTAACAAAGGTAATCTGGGTGCTAGAATTATGGATCACTTTCTATCTTCAATATACGCCTCTATTTTAAAAGTCTAATAAATGTGTTTTCTGTTTTTGTCATAAGTGCTCTGGTGGTAATGTGTACATTGAAATTAAACATTGGTAACCCATTTAAGAAATGAGGCAATCTTCATATATACATTACCATTAGATTCCATTAAACATAGTACTATAGATTCTAATTCTAATTATCTGCTATATTATATATTCTCTATGCCTCCAGTGTCTCTCTAAGGTAGAGTGTATATCTTCACCCCATTGTCAGGCTTGGCTATGGGACTTGCTCCAGAATGTAAGTGCATGAGATAAATGCCAAATCCTGACAGGAACTTTAAATGTGCTTGCAGGATCAGGGCAGGCAGACTCTCTCACTCCTGAGATTAGTATATCACGGACAGGAGTTTACTTTGGGTCCCTAAATGACAAGACATATAGAATACAAACAACCTGAAAAAAGCTGACCCAGGCAGAGCATATCAAAGCTACAGTCTTTAGGTACATTTTCTACCCTCTTTTTTCTTTTTGGAGACAGAGCCTCACTTTGTTGCTCCAGGCTAGTGTGTCATGGCACCAGCAACTTCAAATTCTTGGGCTCAAGCGATTCTCCTACCTCAGCTTGAGCCAAGTAGCTGGATCTACAGGTATCTGCAACAATACTCAGGTAATTTTTTCCATTTTTAGTAGAGGCAAGGATCTCGCTCTTGCTCAGGCTGTTCTTGAACTCTTGAGCTGAAGGGATCCTCCTACCTCAGCCTCCCAGAGTGTTAGGATTACAGGTATGAGCTACTGTGCCCAGCCTATTTTCTGCCTTTTAAATTAGTGGAGCGACAGTTTTACCAAATATTAAAACACTGCACAAAACACAGTTGTAAACTTTCTAGCCTCCAAGTATTAATTCATTCACACTTATTCCTATTCAACCCTTGCATGTTTCCTTCTAAACAGAATGTATTTTCCTACCCCAATGACTATGGTTTGGCATGGTAACTAGTTTTGCCTAATACAACATGAGCAGATACAACATATACCAAATCCCAACAGAAGCTTTAAACACACTTACATGTTTAGGCGTGGACCCTATTATTCTTTTGTTCTTATAAGAACAGTGTGTCCCAGATACTAGGTATTCCTTTAACCTAGATTACAGAATGAGAAGATATATGGAGCCAAGCTGCAGCCCTTACGCAATGAAAGCAGGACACTAACAAGAAATAAATGTTGGTATCGAATGCTTCATAAGTATTGGAGCTGTTTCTTATTCAGAAAAACCTAACTTATATACATAGTCATCTATTTTCCCTTCAGATTAATATTCAGAATCCATACCAACAAGAACTTCTACTGCAGCTAAAGAATCATCTTCCCAATCCATATCTTCCTGTTTTTCTTCAGACATCTCCTTCAAGCAACACGAGATAGGATAGAACTGTTTCCATTCGCCAATCAATTTTTTTGTAGCTGAATCAGACATCTTGAATGCCTGTCCTGTGAGAGTGCCATTTAGTCCAAATGGGCTTAAAATAACTAGAAACCCAAAACAAACATCAATTAAGTAACTATGGATTGTTACACCAAATAAAATTACATTGAACAGTGTGGTAAGTAATTATGAATTCTAAAAAAGAAAGAAAACCTGTAATGATCACTCCAGAGAAAATCGATTATACTTCATTATTGTGAACATAAAGCAGCACACTGAGTTTATTATAAACACTGTTAATTAATAATTTATCTCCCCACACCCCACACCAAAAAAAATTATCTACCCCAAACTCTCAAGTAGATAACTGGGTTTATTTATATAACCTTCAACTTGACTCCCACTAAGGACAAACATTTTGGGAAAAAAACCATATGGATATATAAATCCAAGTACTTACAATGTACATAAATTTTAAAAAATCAAACATTTGGTTTAAAATAAAGAACATAATGCTTAGTCCTTAAACAATTTAGTAATGTTAAAAAATACTTCCTCTAGAATTCAATCATTTTCATGGCATAAATAGTATCAACAGTCCCTGTGGACTATTAGACCTAGCTTATGTGACTTGACACATAAGAGGACCTTGAAAATATTAACATGTAATATGCTATGTAAGAGAATACATTAAACTATTTTACCATTCCATGTTGAAGAATTTTTTTAATATTACTTGCTTTACAATACTTATTTTGTTGACTTAATACCCTAATAGGGAAGAAAAAAAGTAAAAACTATATCAAAATCATTAAGTTAAAGATCAGAGAAAAAATCCTGTCAATCCCCAAATGTAAAATTACCAACTAGTAAGGATCTTCTTCAAACAACAACAAAAGGTCAAATAACTAAGACAATAAAATATTCTACCTTGAAATGGACTATTAGATTGTTGAGCAAGAGTGATATGCTCTTCACTGAGAAGATACACAGGTTGATGTTGGTTAATTTCCACACTGGTACAAACATTGCTGTCTCCATGCAAGAAAAAGGTGAAAGAGCAGGACAAGTGTTCACTAATAAAGAAGAAAAAGTTATATATTTTAGTGATGATCAAAGGCCAAAAAATAAGTTAACCTGCTTTTCTCAAATAAGAAATTATACCACAGAAATGCATACTGTTTAATCCAGAAATTCTACTCTATCATCTGAAGAAAAAAAAATCACAAATATAAGTAAAGATTTAGCTGTAAGAAATGTTCTTTATAGAACTGATTATAATACAAAAGGCTGTAAATATAGAAACCAGTTAAACAATTTAGGAACACCCCAATATGTAAATACTATAAAGCCACAAAAATAAGCTAAGGTGGAAGGGTAGGCTTAATAGAGAAGAGTAGCCTACCAAAATAGTATGGTCTCAATTTTTCCTTTTTCTTTTAAAAGATGGGGTCTTGCTATGTTGTCCAGATTGGCTTCTAACTCTTGGGCTCAATGAATCATCTCACTTCAGCCTCCCAAACAGTTGAAACGAATTATAGGCACATGCCACCATATCTGGCTCCCAATGTTTTTTTAAAGGACAAAGTTTCCTTGGGTTTAAAAAGTCTAGGTGGACAACAGAATTAATGGTAACTAATGTTTATTTTTGCTTACTTTCCCCTCTATGTAAGACACTAAATACAAATACATGTTTTGATTTTTATTACTTCTGTAACTGGGCTGTATCTAATCAATCACTTAATATAATCTCTTCTCAACCAACAAAGTTATTTTAAAGCAAAGATGGATCTTAACAGTTGATAGCACCTCCTTGAAGCAAAGATACATGCAAAATAGTATATCTTATGAAATTTAGGTATAGCTAGGTATATAGGTTGGAAAATAAAAGTTCTCAGATCAGATGTATCCTGAAGATACAACTTAGAAAAATCATGTAGACCAAAACAAGAATGACATCATACACTAAGAACCCATTTTTATTCCTTCTCCACACATTTATCTTAAAAATTCATCTTAAAGAGTGGCATCTATGGCTCAAAGGAGTAGGGCACTGGCCCCATACACTGGAGATGGTGGGTTCAAACCCGGCCCTGGTGAAAAACTGAAAAAAAAAAAAAAAAAAAAAATTTCATCTTCAAGAACCAGTTCTTTAAATTATGACCATTAACCAACTCAAAACTTGATGAATATATGTATAATCCCTCTTAAATTTTTTCTGGACAAGGCAGGGCATAATGAATTTAAATTAAGTTATAGTAAAAATAATGCCAGAGCTAATAGAAGTGGAAAAAAGATGGTAGAAAAGACGTGAACAACAACATCAAACAGAGAATTTCTTCATTTTATATATCTAAAGGTGTCAACATAAGATGTATGAAGTTGACAGAATAAGAAAATGAAATTTGAGTGTATTACTCAAGTTATAAAACTAACCAAGAAATGGTCCAAAGCTAATGAGCTATCTCAATTGATTTTTCAGTATCAAATCAAATCTTTGTTCTACCCTTTCATCTCTTTTCATTATTGCACCTGACTAGACTAAAAAAATGTTTTTAAATAGGAATAAAATTTTATTGGCCAGGCATGGTGGCTCAAGTGCTGTAATCCTAGCACTCTGGGAGGCCACGGTGGGTGACTTCTTGAGCTCAGGAGTTTGAGGCCAAGGTGGGTAGACTGCTTGAGCTCAGGAGTTTGAGACTAGCCTGAGCAAGAGCAAGACCCTGTCTCAAAAAATACCTAGTGTTGTGGCAGGAACCTCTAGTCCCAGCTACTTGGGAGGCTGAAGCAAGAGGATCGCTTGAGCCCAAGAATTTGAAGTTGCTGTGAACTATGATGCCACAACACTCTACCAAGGGTGACAAAGTAAAACTCTGTCTTAAGAAAAAGAAAAAAGGAATAAAATTTTAGGCCAGGCACAGTGGCTCACACCTGTAATTCTAGCACTCTGGGAGGTCAAGGTGGGAGAACTGCTTTAGTTCAAGAGTTCAAGGCCAGCCTGAGCAAGAATGAAAACCTGTCTCTACCAAAAATTAAAAATTAGCCAGTAATCCTGCCCACACCTATAACCTTAGCTACTGGTGAGGCTGAGGCAAGAGGATCCTTAAGTCCCAGAGCTTGAGGTTACCGTGAGCTAATCAGGACACGACTGTGCTCTACCCAGGGTGACAAAGCAAGACACTGCCTCAATAAATAAATAAATACATAATTAAATCAATGAAAAGTTTAAAATTGAAGAGACAGAAAACTAGTTATCTTATTATAACTGATAAATCTTATCTTTCATGACAAGAAATCACTAGACACTATTCTAAGTGGATAGTACTTATACTGTGGTATACCTGGGGAATTATGATAGCAACTACCACTAGAACTAAACAAAAAGTTAAAAAATACAACAATCTGATTACTTCTAGGAATGGGACTGAGTGAGGTATTTAAGCAGGAATCTTTAGGGTTTTTAAAATGTATACTACCATTCTGTTTTAAAAGTTGTACTGTTTTCAACTTAAAAAAAATTGCGAATTCTAAATATTTGTCAATGATTACTGCATCACTCCAATAGCTTTTATTTTTATTTAATAAAGTTTTCATTTATGAATGATTTTCAGTTCACAGAAAAGTTGCAAAGATAGCCTAGTGGTTTCCCATATACCCTTTACCCAGTTTCCCCTAGCCTTTTTGGTCCTGTTTTTGTTCTTTTTGTTTGTTTGTTTCTTTTTAAGAGACAGAGTCTGGCTATGTTGTCCAGGCTAGTCTTAAACTCCTACCTTCAAGCAATTTTCCCACCTTGGCCTTCTGAGTAGCTGAGATTACAAGCAACAAGGTACAACACCTGGCTTGCTTCCCCTAACATTAATGAACATCTCAGAACCATGCTACATTTGTCAGACATATAATTAATATTGATAGACTATTATTAACTAAACTCCAATTTTTATTTGGATTTTCCACTTATGCCCCTTTCTCTGTGGCAGGATCCAAGCCAAGATAACATACTGCATTTGACCAGTGAAAAGGAGTCACTTAAGCTTGTTGCTCCTCTAAATAAAATGTTAATTTTATTGGAATAGCTAGCTACTGGTTGAAGAATTATGAAGGTTTATACAAGGACGGTCATGGTGGCTCAAGCTTGTAATCCCAACACTCTGGGATGCCAAGGCTGGTGGATAGCTTGAGCTCACAAGTTCAAGACCAGCCCGACCAAGAGCAAGACCCTGTCTCTAAAAATAGCCAGGCATTGGGGTAGGAGCCTTGCTATTTGGGAGGCTGAGACAAAACAGTCACTTGAGCTCAAAAGTTTGAGGTTGCTATGAGCTGTGATGCCATGGCACTCTACCAGGGGCAACAAAGTGAGACTCTGTCTCAAAAAAATGAAAAAAAAAAAAACAAACAAAAAAACTTACATACATTTGCTTTGGTAAAAGGGGTAGAAATCTAAAATAATCATCAAGTCAATCTGAGTTAATAAACTGTTAACTAATAACAATTTGAAACTGTCTGCTCAGGAACACAGAATTGCTATTGCTCCTTTAAAGAAAGAATTACTTTCTTTAAAGCAATCCAACAGTATTTTCCAGCAATGGTAAAGTATGTGTACTGCAAAACACACACAAAAAACTAACAAATACAAACCAAACTCCAAATGCTCAAAACACAAAACAAAAAGCCACACACATTTAAAAGAACTCTGCATTAAACTTAGCATTATTTTCAGATCCATATATACAATATACTAAGCCACCAAGTAAAAACAAAGTGCTATTCTTTTATTCAACAAACATTTTAAGTGAAGCACATGGCACCATGCTAGGCACAGAATTGATTACAATTACGGTAAGTGCTATAACAAAAAATAAGTACAGGAGGCTACAGAATGTCTTATGAAGATGATCTAGAATTCAGGGGTCCTCAAACTTTTTAAACAGGGGGCCAGTTCACTGTCCCTCAGACCGCTGGAGGGCAGGACTATAGTTTAAAAAAAAACTATGAACAAATTCCTATGCACACCGCACATATCTTATTTGAAAGTAAAAAAACAAAACGGGAACAAATACAATCACACCACCGCATGTGGCCTGCGGGCCGTAGTTTGAGAACCCCTGATTCTAGATACTTTAAACTTTTTATTTTTTTGAGACAGGTCTCGCTCTGGCACCTGGGCTCTAGCCCAGTGGTATCACCACAACTCACTGCAATCTTAGCACTCCTGAGCTGCTGCCTCAGCCTCTTGAGTACCTAGGACTACAGGCTTGTGCCACGTGCAACTACCTCTTCATTAATAAATGCTGGCCTTGACACAGAATTTTTAGTTAAATAACTCTCCTTTAAGCACTTAAAAATGTTGCCCCTTCTACCAAGACATAAGTATGTCTTTTAAAGTTGCCTGCTTACAGCAGCATTTGTAATAGGCAAAAAGTAGAAACACAACTCCATCAATGAATGAATAAAAAACAAGTGGTTTATCATACAATGGATCATCATTTAGTTTTAAAAAGGGAAATCCTGTCACATGCTACAACATGAATGAACCTTAAAAACATTATGCTAAGTAAAATAAGCCAGACACAAAAGGACAAATATTGTATGATTCCACTTATATAACAAATTCATAAAGAAAAAGTAGAATGGGGGGTGGTACCCATGGCTCAAGAAGCAGGGTGCCAGCCCCATATACCAAAGGTGGCAGGTTCAAACCCAGCCCTGGCCAAAAACTGCAAAAAAAAAAAAAAAAAAAAAAAAAGAAAGAAAGAAAGAGAGAAAGAAAAAGTAGAATGGTGGTTACCAGGAATTTGGGACAATAAAAATGAGGAGTTACTGTTTTGTGGGTAGATTTTCAGTTTGGGATGATGAAAAAGTTCTGCAGATAGATAGTGGTGATGGATACAAACAATATAAATGTACTAATACCACTGAATTATACACTGAAAACTGGAAAACCTTGTTGCATGTATTTTACAAATAAAAATTCCCTACTCATCTTAATTTCTAGTTTTTTTTGGGGGGGGGGCAAGGCAAAATGAAACAAAGTTTACTGAGAAAAAGATTTATAGAGCAAGACATGTTCACCATAAACAATGACAAAAAAAGCTTATGATTAAAAAAAAAAAAAAAAAAAAAGCTCCCTAGATTTTTTTTTTTTTTTTTTTCCCGCTCTTTTTGGCCAGGGCCGGGTTTGAACCCGCCACCTCCAGTACATGGGGCTGGCACCCTACTCTTTGAGTCACAGGCACCACCCAAGCTCCCTAGATTTTTATTCCACTAATTCAACAGTTTCCAAACTTGCCTTCCTTTAGAATCTTTTTTCCAAAGCCCATGCCATAGCCCCAGGTTAAGATACAAGCACCAATAATTTCTGTTAAGCTTTCTAGGTGACCCTCACATGTAGACAAGTTTGGGAATCACTGCATTAACCTATACAGAGGGTACCAAAAAAAAAAAAAATGTACATACATTTTAAGAAAGGAAAAAACTATATTAAAATTGTAATACTCAGGCGTGGCGCCTGTAGCTCAGCGGTTTAGGGTACCAGCCACATACACCAGAGCTGGCGGGTTCGAACCCAGCCTGCGCCTGCCAAACAACAACGACAACTGCAACAACAAAATAGCCGGGTGTTGTGGCAGGCGCCTATCGTTCCAGCTATTTGGGTGTTGTGGCAGACGCCTATCGTTCCAGCTATTTGGGTGTTGTGGCAGGCGCCTATCGTTCCAGCTATTTGGGAGGCTGAGGCAAGAGAATCACTCTTAAATCCAAGAGTTTGAGGTTGCTGTGAGCTGGGACACCATAGCACTCTACCCAGGACAACATAGTGAGATTCTGTCTCAAGAAAAAAAGAATTGTAATACTCAAGTAATGTTTAACTTCTGCAATTATAAGAGATACGAGATACGATACACAAGACAACAAATTTTATTAGGGTATATTGAGCATTATAATTTTAATAGTTTGTTTCTTTCTTATAATGTGTGTACATTTTTTTGGTATCTCTGTACTTCTGCAGTCTTAAGAGTAGTTTTTTTGTTCTTAAATTTATATTAACAATATTAGGTATTCTTAACAGATCTACAAAAGAACTATATTAAAATGTGGAAGGTAATACCTTACCTGTGAATCATATATATATATATATATATATATGTACTCCCTTAGCAAACACATTTCTCACATTATAAAATAAAGAATACGTAGAAAACAACATTGTTATTTTGGTTTACAACTTCAAGTGCTCTGAAAATGCTCTGAAAGTGTTCCCTTTTACTCCTGCTTATAAGTATTCTGTTTTTACTATTTGCTATCACTTTAAAACAGTGGTTCTCAACCTTCTAAAGCCGTGACCCTCTAATACAGTTCCTCATGTTGTGGTGACCCCCAACCATAAAATTATTTTCATTGCTACTTCATAACTGTAATTTTGGTACTTATGAATAATAATGCAAATATCTGATATGCAGGATGTATTTTCATTGTTACAAAGGAGTTGTGACCCACAGGTTGAGAATTGCTGCTTTAAAAAGACATAGGTGCCAGGTGACGCCTGTGCCTCAAAAAATTAGGGTGCCAGCCCCACATGCTGGAGGTGGCAGGTTCAAACCCAGCCCCTGGCCAAAAACTGCAAAAAAAAAAAAAAAAAAAGACACAGGTGCCAAGATATATAGTAGTCTACAGAGTCCACATCTGTCTCACATTTTTCATGCCCTATTACCTAGTTCAAACATTTGGTAGACCTTATGGCTCCAGAAAAATGTACTTGAGTCTACAGTAAGAAACACTGCTAGAAATTACTGTTAAAAAAAAAAAAAAAATCTCAGACCAGGCACAGTGACTCACACCTGTAATCTCACTCTGAGAGGTTGAGGCGGGTGAATTACTTGAGGTCAGGAGTTCGAGACCAGCCTGACCAATAGTAAAAATAGGAAAATTGTCTCTACTAAAAATAAGAAAAACTGAGGCTAGAGGCTGAGCCCAAGAAACTTGAGGTTGCTATGAGCTATATACAATACAACTCTGTCTCAAAACAAAAACAAAACAAAACCAAAAAAACTTCAATAGGGAGAGAAAAGAGAGAATTATATATTTTAGTACATAAATTTTTCTCAAAAACATTCTTGGAAAACCCGATAATACCGAAGACTGACCATTCAAATCCTAATGACTCAAGCACCATAGAGAAATGCCATGGGCCATAGGTACTATTAAATCAACACTTAAGATTTCAGAAATGATAAAGAATAAAGCTTGATGACAGACATTAAGAAAAAACCAGCATAGATAAGCTCTAAGGGAAAAAATCTAAAGACACGTGAAGTCTGCTGAAGGAATGATGCCTAAGTAAGCAGATAGTGATAACGTAAGGAATGGGGTTTTCCCTGCCTTTGAAACTGTAGAATACATTGATAATTTAGCATATAATTCAAGGAGGGTTCACTAATCATCACATAAAAGAAATCTTTCACCAATAAACACTAAGTTTAGTTAGGTTTAAAGCTCTAGAATTAGATCACTAATACAATAACATGTAACTACTGATGACTTGAAATGTGGCCAAACCGAAATATACTCAGTATATAATAATACAAGAGATTTCAAAGACTCCTTACAAAAAAAGCCAGTAATTTCAGCAATATCTTTTGTATGTTTAATTACATGTTGAAATACTACTTTGAATATACTAAATTTTAAATAAAAGATATTAAAATTATCTTCACCCTGGATATTTGGGGGGCTTTTAAAACTTTTTTAATGTGCCTACTAGAGACATTTTATATTATACAATATGGCTCATATTATGTTTCCACTGGACATTGTTACACTAGAAGACAAGAAGTGAGTACTTGCAAATCTTAAGAGCAATCACTTGAGGCCAGGAGCTGGAGACCTGAGGCAACATAGTGAGAACTCAACTCTACAAAATCAACTTTTAAAAACAACCAAAAACCTGGGCATGGTGGCCAGCATCTACTGATGAGGCTGAAGCAGGAGGGTTGCTTCAGGCCAGGAATTCAAGACAAGCCTGAGCACCAGAGTGAGATCCTGTTTCTAAGAAAAATACAAAAAAATGAGTTGGACATATGCTTGTAATCTCAGCTTCTTGGAAGGCTGAAGGCAGAAGAATCCTTTACACCCAGGAGTTTGAGGTTGCAGTAAGCTATGACAATTCTAGCCCAAGAAACAGAGCAAGACCTTGCCTCAAATAAATAAATTAAACTAAATTACATTAAATTGGGGTTGAAAGCCAGGTATAGCAGCTCACACCTATAATCCTAGCACACTGGAAGTCTAAGAAAGAGTTCTTGAGTTCAGGAATTTCAGGTTGCAGTGAACTACGAGCCTGGGCAACAGAGCAAACCCAGTCTCAAAATACATGTATGTGTGCGCGTGTTTATTAAAAATTGGGGTTGATGATGGGTGGTGCCTGTGGCTCAAAGGAGTAGGGCACCAGCCCTATACACCAGAGGTGGGGTTCAAACCTGGCCCTGGCCAAAAAAAAAAAAAAAAATTGGGGTTGGCCAAGAGTGTTGACTCATACCTGTAATACTAACACTCTGGGAGGCTGAAGTGGGAGGATTGCTTGAGCTCAGGGATTGGAGACCAGCCTGAATAAGAGCAAGACCCTGTCTCTACTAAAAATAGAAAAATTAGCCAGGTATGGTAGCATGTGCCTATAGTCCCAGCTACTTGGGAGGCTGAAGCAGGAAGATCGTTTAAACTCAGGAGTATGAGAACGCAGTGAGCTATGATACCACTGTACTCTAGCCAGGGTGATAGACTCTGTCTCAAGAAAAAAAAATTGGGGTTGATAACTATCTTGCAAAGAGCAAAGATATCAAAAAGATTTATCACATCAGCAATGTATTTTTTTTCTATAGAAATTAATTTTATGGCTATTTCTGTGGTCACGGGAATGAACTAAGATTAAAGTATACATACGCATATATTAAACATGCTCCTTATTAACATATTTCCCTTCTACACGATCTCATCCACCACTTAGCAAAACCTCCTTCGTCGATACATCCCATAAGATACTGGACTAACTAAAAAGAATTCCTTGCTAGTATCTTTCTACCCTAGAAGCATTTAAAACTCTTGCTACATACACAAACTTAACTGCCCACTCAGCTAAATGGTGATAATAGATTCAATATAACAAAAAGTTTAACCAAACACAAAGAATATCTTCTTATTCAAGATAATCTCACTCAGATGTACCCTCAAACATCACCAGTTTGTTTGGAAAATCTTTTACTGAGAGATTAAAACCTACAGTAAGTCATTGGTACTTATAACAGCCCATTTACTTGTCTGTGTTCTCAGTATAAAACTCAGTGACTGTCATCTGATGAGTTCCCTACAATGTAGGAAAAGACCTAAACAATTCAGAATGAAACACTGGTCATTGTTTTAACCAGTTATCTGAAGACTGGTTTGTTCCAGTGAATAATCATCCTTACGGTTCTTTATAGGTAAACAAGCTATAGCTAGCCTTCAATTCTACTTCCTTTCTTTCAGCCCCTAAAGACTGTTAGAGTTAAAGAGATAATTAACCACATGTAAGACAAGTAATATTATAATTTGTCCTTTGTTCAGGTCAAACCAGTTTTGCAGCACAGATTTCTTCCTTGACAACTTTTGTTATCCTTTTTCAGAATGCTTATACCAGTTTAACCAAAAGTGAATTTATCAGTAAACAAAAATAGTATATATGATTCTTCCACTTCCTAATGGTTTCGAAACACATTAACTTCAACCAATCTTTGTCTACCTTCCCTGTATCACTCCAGTGAATTCAACAGAAAGGAAGTCCCGAAATGTAAAAGACTTAGCTGCTTGATTTTCCTACCTGCTTTTCGAAAGCGAGAGGGAAGGTAAGGAAGTTTCTATAAAAAAAGAGATTTGAGGACCAGCATTTACGTTTCCTAGTAGAGCTAGTTTTGTACCACAACTATATTTCAAGAGTAACTCAAGAAAGCATACACTATTTCTGGTAACACCTTGCTAATAAAACACCATCTGAATTTAGCCCCCCTCCTAAATGGGTCAGCCCATGGAAAAACACTAGTACTCAATTACATGGTTAAATAATAAGTAAAATCTGTTGGATTTATGGATTTCCTTTTAATTAGAGATCCATGAATCCAACAGATTTTACTTACTATTTAACCATGTAAACTACTGGCAGATAGACTGTATTTTCAGTTATTAACAGACCATTAAAAGTTTTTTAGAAAAAAAGATATTTCCAGTACCCTGCATAGCATATTGAACATATTCATTTACCTCTACTTCCTCATGAAACCCTCTCCATATAGACAATAAAGGATAGGAAGAAGAGGAGGAGAAGGGTAGAAGTGACAGCAAAAGGAAAGAGACAGGCTGGGTGAAGTGGCTCAACGCCTGTAATTCTAGCACTTTTGGGAGGCCAAGGCAGGAGGATCACTTAGGGCCAGGAGTATGAGACTAATCTTTCTCTAGAAAAAACAGAAAAATTAACAAGAGATAGTGGCACATGACTATAGTCCTTCCTAGCTACTCAAGAGGCTGGTGCCCAGTAGTTTACGGTTACTATAAGCTATAATCATACCATCACACTAAGCACAGGCAACTGAGTGAGACCTGTCTCAAAAAAGAAAGAAAAGCAGCCATAAAATCTGAGGACCTTTCAAGCAAAGGCAAAAATTGTAATGGACTTAGATAAAGGCAAAAGCAAAGGAAAACAGCCAAGATGCAAAGTGAGTCAAACCACAGAATGCTAGAAAGGCTCAGAAGTTGAAGGTACTGATATTATTTCTGAAGGGATTTATGTAAGTATAACTGAAACAAAAGGAAAGAAGTTCAAATACTTAGACTTCTGAATTCACTCTACAATCTTACCACAGACAGTCTCTTCACTTTCTTCCATATCTATGAAAAACCTAGGGATTCAAGATTTGAATTGGTTGAAACACAGGGACATAGAACCCTCAGCTATAGATGAGGTGAAGTATTTAAAAGAAAGATTAAATGAAAATCTGAACACTATGTGACTCCTCCCAACTTCCCACCCCCAGTCCGCTCCCTAAATAATGACACTCAAGCTTATTTATACCTTTTACCAAGATACTGAAAGACCCTCTGGGAAAACTGACTAACTTGAGTGGGGAACAGGGGACTGGAGTGGGGAGCCATACACCTGGTGACAGGCACCCAATAAAAATGGCCAGGTACTCCAACCTTGCATCCTAGGTAAAGCCCTCAACTTCATAAGCTGTTCACATACACAGAATTTCCCATCAGCCTTTTAGTGGTCAAAGTCTAAGAGAAATGATTGCTCATCTTAGATTATACCAAGCTGAAACTACTATTCAACTACAAAGATAGAAAAGAAGGTAATTCAGACATTCAGGATCTCCAAAGTATTGCTTCCCATATACTCTCAGGAAACTACCGGTAGATAGGCACCACCAAAACAGTAAATAAGTTTTAAAAGAAAAAAGAGAGAGAGAAATAAGATCTAGGAAATGAGAAATCCAGCACAGATAGAAAAGCAAAGTGAATTCCCAAGATGAATACTATGAAACAGGACTACAGAACAAGCTCAAATTGGAAAAGAAGAATGAAAGGTTCCAAAAAGGGTATTAATCAACAGGAAGAAAAAAAAAAAGAAAAGAAAAGAAAAGAAACTAATGGATTGCACAAAGTCTTTGAAGGGAGGGAGGGAAGATTTATACTTCTGGTAGATAGTCTACAAAGTTGCAATAAATACATAGATCAGGAGTCAGCAAACTTTTTCTGTAAAGAATAAGATAGTAAACATTTCAGGGTAGTATTTTTGGCTTTGCAAAAATTATTTATTGATAATTATTTAAGCATTTTAGTGTGAAAACAGCCATAAAACAATCCATCAAAGAATGAGCATGGCTGCATTACAATAAAACTTAGTTACAAAAACAGGTGGCAGACTACACATGCCCAACATTGATAATTAAGTGAAAAAGATAACCATTAACATCTGGGAAAACAAAAAGATGTATAAGAAATGGAACATCTAATACACTATATGGCTCAGGAACAAAAAATATTTATATGATCTGAACAGTATAAATAAAACTCGTAACTATACTAGCAAAATAAGGAAAGGGAGAAAGCATACATAAGAGTGCCTGGGCCAGGTGTGGTGGCTCATGCCTATAATCCTAGCACTCTGGGAGGCCAAGGTGGGTGGATTGCCTGAGCTCCCAGGTTCGAGACCAATAGGAAAGCAAGATAGCTAAACCTTTAATAGAAAGATAAAATTTCAGGCAGCGCCTATGGCTCAGTGAGTAGGGTGCTGGCCCCATATACCGAGGGTGCTGAGTTCGAACCCAGCCCCAGCCAAACTGCAACAAAAAAATAGCCGGGCATTGTGGCAGGCGCCTGTAGTCCCACCTACTTGGGAGGCTGAGGCAAGAGAACCGTCTAAGCCCAAGAGCAGGAGGTTGCTGTGAGCTGTGACATCACAGCACTCTACCTAGGGCAACAAAGTGAAACTCTGTCTCTAAAAACATAAAATAATAAAATTTCAAGGCTAGGCTGTCATGACCAACACACACACACACAAAAAAAAGGAAAAAAGTCAATGGATTAATTTTGAATTATGGAAATAACTAAAAATTCAAGAATAAGCATGTTACTTGCTTCAAATTTTGAAAATAGGTAAATGAGAAGAAATAGAATTAAAAGAAGTTACCTCTGAGGAGCAAATCTACTAGTTGAGGCTCAGTATTGCAGCTTTTCATTTTAAATCTTGATAATCTGCTTGACTTGTTAAACCATATAAAAGTATATGGCAAATACTGCTACCTATCCTATACCCATTTTCACTTTTTTGGGAGACAGAGTTTTGCTCACTCACTCTACCAAAAGTGCAGAGGCATCATCATAGCTTACTACAACCCTAATTCCTGGGCTCAAGCAATCCTCCTAGCTCAGCCTCCCAAGTGGCTAGGACTACAGGCACATGACACCACACCTGACTAGTTTTTCTTACAAAAAAAAAAAAAAAAGAGCCTCACTTTGTCACCTTTGGTAGACTACCATGATGTCATAGCTCACAGCAACCTCAAACTCTTGGGCTCAAGCAATCCTCATGCCTCAGCCTTCCAAGTAGCTGGGACTACAGACACCAGCTACAATGCCGGGCTATTTTGTAAAGACAGGGTCTTGCTCTTGCGCAGGCTGGTCTCAAACTTCTGAGCTCAAGCAATCCACCCACCTTGGCCTCCCAGAGCACTAGCTGGGTAAGCCAAAATGCCCAGCCACGTGGCTAGTTTTTAAATTTTGTTCTTTTTTAAAGATAGGGTCTTGCTATGTTGCCCAAGCTGGTCTTAAACTCCTACCCTCAAGCCATCTTCTTGCCTTGGCCTCCCAAAGTGCTTAGATCACATGAGCACGAGCCACTCTGCTCAACATTTCTCAGTTCTTCTAATATCTATTAACCCTTTCTTCCTGCTAATGAAAGCCTCATTCTGTTCAGAGCGGGGCTATGTTTCCAAATTAAAGATACTTGTTTTTCTTAATATGGCCCATGTATCTCAGCTAAAAATTTCCAGAGAAGAATCTTCTTGCTGACATAGTGCCACCCTTTCTTCTTTCTTTCCTTCCTCTTCCTGCCTGCCATCCACTGTGAGGTCCCAAGCTACAACATCCACTAGGACCATGAAGACAAAAGCTAAACACTAAAGATGGCAGAGCAGGCCATGCACGGTGGCTCACACCTATAACCCTAGCACCCTGGGAGACTGAGGAGGGAAAATTGCTTGAGCTCAGGAGTTCAAAAATAGCCTGAGCCAAGAGTGAGACCCCATCTCTACTAAAAATAGAAAAATAAGCCAGATATCATGGCAGGTGCCTGTAGTCCCAGCTATTCAGGACTTGCTATGAACTAGCCCAGGGGAAAAAAAAAAATGAGACGTCTCAAAACAAACAAAAATAAAGATGATGAGCTCGGCGCCCATAGTATAGTTGTTATGGTGCCAGCCATGTACAACAAGGCTAGCGGGTTCGAACCCAGCTCGGGTCAGCTAAACAACAATAACAACTGCAACCAAAAAACAGGCAGGCGCTATGGTGGGTGCCTGTAGTCCCAGCTCCTTGGGAGGCTGAGGCAAGAGAATCACTTAAGCCCAAGTTGCAGGTTGCTGTGAGCTGACGCCACAACACTCTACCCACGGCCACATAGTAAGACTCTGTCTCCAAAAAAAAAAAAAAAAAAAAAAAAAAGGGTGGTACCTGGGGCTCAGTGGGTACGGCGCCGGCCCCATATACTGAGGGTGGTGGGTTTGAACCCAGCTCCAGCCAAAACTGCAACAAAAAAATAGCCAGAAGTTGTGGCAGGGGCCTATAGTCCCAGCTACTCGGGAGGCTGAGGCAAGAGTATCGCCTAAGCCCAAGAGCTGGAGGTTGCTATGAGCTATAATGCCATGACACTACCAGAGGTGACAAAGTGAGACTCTGTCTCTAAAAAAAAAAAAAAAAAAAAAAAAACAAATAAATAAATAAATAAAAATAAACATGGCAGAGCAGAAACCTCCAGGGAACCCTGAGTCCTTGAGAACATTATTAAACAGATACACCAATACTGAATTATCTAGCTCCACACTTCTTGCTATTTAAAAAAAAAAAAAAAAATCAACCCTTACATAAGCTAGGTAGTTAGGCTTTTCTGTTGTTTCAACTAATGAATTCCTAACTTATATAATAGTTTTGTTAACAATAAAAGTTGGTGTTAATTTTCAAAGAGAAAAAAACGAAAGAAACTTTCTCCAAATTTATCTAGTCACCCAGTCTATTAAAACTAAAAAGGATAGTTTAAAGAGGAAAAAACAAACCGTTCCAGGTGCACATGAAAAAAAAGTACACATGCTGGAAATGGCACTTCAACAATGACTACAATCTCAACCAAATGTATGCTTCATATCCTCTTCTTATCTTTCAGAAAAAACTACTAAGTTTCCTTTAACTTTTTCTTTCCCATGGCCCATCTTAACTTGCCACTGGTTTATCTCTCGTGAAGCTTTCTTAATTCAACAACTACTTAGGACTTAATGTTCTTATAGATTATGCCTTATATTAATCATAGAGAACTAAAGTAACCTACAGCCTTTAACTGCACAGGAAAAGGAGGTATCCACCTTAAGTCTTCTGTGCTTCCACCTGCTAAGTGTCATAAATTTGCTTAATTCAATGTTTAAGAAAATTAAAAAGCCTCCAAGAGTCTTATGTAGAAAAACACAAATAAAAACTACTTTAATTAAAACAAACTGAGAGACTGGGAATGAGAAGGGTTAACTCAATCCAAAACATAACCACAAGTCATCATCTTTAGTGTCAGTATCGCTTAATTCTAATATCATAGTACTGTGCATATTTCCACTTGTACTAAAAAAAAAGGATATTTCGATGCATAAGCCTCTGTTTTCATCCCACATTTTCTCTATCACCCCAAATCAAAATTTAGGACCCTGTATTAAAACATAGCCTATTCCCATTGCAAGAAAAAAAATATTATTTTGAGACAGAGTCTCACTCTGCTGCCCAGGCTACATACAATTCAGTAGTGTTATAGCTCATTGCAACCTCAAATTCCTGGGCTCAAGTGATCATCCTACTTCAGCTTCCTGAGTACCTACTAAAGGCATGTACCACCATATCCAGATATTTTTCTATTTTTTGTAGAGACGAAGTCTCCCTATATTGTTCAGGCTGGTTTCAAACTCCTGGGCTCAAGCAATCCCCCTGCCTCAGTCTCCTAAGTAGCCACAACTACAAGTGCAAGCCACTGAACCCAGCTGCAAGAAAATTCTTAGCATGTATAAAAAGAGTGTAAAGTGGTCAAAGAAAACTGAATACTTATAGTACTTTGCCAAAGTTAACCTCCTGAATGTATATGTACTGATATTAGCTTGTTTCATTCCACATTCTTTATAGGGCCATAAAAACTAACAAACCTAAAGAAATATCAAGTAAGAATTTAAATAAAATAGCTTACCTTTTATTTATAGGTTTTTCATCTTTTTCATAAGGTTTTACAAACCACTTGCCAATACGTACAAAGTTCCGGTTCATTAAACACCGTTCCAACAGATTATGAATTGCTTTGAAAAGCAGAGTACGGCATTCATAGGAAAGTCCATTCTCCCACACTCCATCTTCCTCTTCTAAAAAAGAAATAAGGAAACAAAATTATTAAGTAGTGGCACTATATCTATTCAGAGCCAAATAAAAAAAAGTTACAGTTTAAACTCTATATTCATAAACTTTATTTCAGCCCAGAATATAATGCATAATCATTTCAATATATCTCTAAACATTAAAATAATGGGTTTTCAAGTGACTCCATAAGGAATAAAAAAGTTCTAATTGCCATGCATTCTATCATCTGAAAATTGTTTTTCCACCTTATAAAAGGGCAATGGTATCATGAATACATTGACTTGGTATATCAATAAAAAGGACACTTGTTTATATAACCTGGAAGATATGAAACATATTCTACATCTATGATGCCAATTTCTAACCTGGCTCACTTATAAGTTAATTTGTTCTAATTCCTCAAGTCATTCAAGCTGCCAAAAAAAGTTAGCCAGTTAATAATTAAACTCAAAACATTTCATGTCCATCAGCTTGTAATTCATGACTCCACTATAAAATGAAGTGATAAATGAAACTATTGGCACAGAGGCTAACAACCAAGGCACTACCAGCCACCTTAGGTCTCATTTCAACGAAATGATTCTCATCATTACTATTCAGTATAGGATTTTCTACTCGGGGGGAAAAAAATTAAAAATTTAAAGACTTAAGTTTTAACTTCTACTTCAGTCATATGAAGTTAATAGCTACATTCCTGAGTATATAGCCTTAATTTTGTCAGAAAATCTATGTTTTTTTGTTTTTGGAGTCAGGGTCTCTCTTGCATTATTGCATTAAAAACATGCACGCATGCACACACACACACATAAAAGTAAAACTCAATGTTGGTACCAGGTAACTCATTTAACTCAAATATGTCTTTCTTTTTTTTTTTTTTTTTTTTTTTGAGAACAGACTCTCACCATGTCGCCCTCAATAGAGTGCCGTGGAGTCACAGCAACCTCCAACTCCTGGGCTTAAGCAATTCTCTTACCACAATGCCCAGCTATTTTTTTTGTTGTTTAGTTGGCCCGGGCTGGGTTCAAATCCACAAGCTAGGTGTATGTGGTTGGTGCCGTAACCACTGTGCTACAGGCGCTGATTCATTAACTCAAATATGTCTTAATGATCATTATAAACCATTAAAGTATGAAGTAAATATAGAAAAGAGGAGAAATCATCTAAAATTGATCTAGTAATTCTAAATTTATTGTTAAGGATTAAAAAAATAAGGCAGTAGCATCTCAAAGAGTTTTCTCTTAAGATGTAATAAGAAAAAATCCCGCAGCTCAGTGGGTAGGGCACCAGCCACATACACTGGGGTTGGTGGGTTCGAACCTGGCCCAAGCCTGCTAAAACAATGACAAATGCAACCAAAAAAATAGATGGGCGTTGTGGCAGGCGCCTATAGTCCCAGCTACTTGGAGGCTGAGGCAAGAGAATCACTTAAGCCCAAGAGTCTGAGGTTGCTGTACCCACGGTACTCTACCCATGGCAACAGCTTAAGACTGCCTCAAAAAAAAAAAAAAAAAAAAGAAAAGAAAAAGAAAAAAAACTAACAATTTGATTTTGCTTTTTGATTGTTAAGTTGGTTTGTTGTTGTTGTTTGTTCATTTGAGATAGAATCTCACCTGGACTAGAATGTCATAGCCTCAGCCTAGCTCATAGCAACCTCAAATACTTAGGCTCAAGCAATCCTCCTATCTCAGCCTCCCAGGCACCTGCCATCATGCCCAGTTACTTTACTTTTAGTAAAGATGAGGTCTCATTCTTGTTTAAGCTGGTTTCAAATTCCTGAGCTCAAGGGATCCTCCAAATCATGGCCTTCCAGAGTGCTAGAATTACAGGCGTGAGCCACTGCACCCAGCCACACAATGAGCTTTTGGCTGAGACATGTATTAAAAGTCACACAGGGTTTATATTCAAAACTTATACAACAAATGGGCAGAATAAACTTTAACTAAAAAGCATGACAGTGGACTTCAACTGCACCAGAAATTCTGTGCTTTATGCCCCTACAAAGGTTAATGTTGATTTTGTGTTGTTCTTTGAAGTGTTACCTTTCAGTCAGATGAGGTCCACAGAAATAAAGTGTTTCCTAAATGAGAGTCAAATCTTTGTTTTTTTGGAGACAGAATCTCATTATGTCGACCTCAGTAGAGTGCTGTGGCATCACAGTTCATAGCAACCTCCAACTCTTGGGCGTAAGAAATTCCTTTGCCTCAGCCTCCCAAGTAGCTGGGACCACAGGCGCCCACCACAACACATGGCTATTTTTAGAGACAGGGGTCTCATTATTGTGCAGGCTGATCTCAAACTTGTGAGCTTGAGGAATCCCCCTGCTTCAGCCTCCCAGAGTGCTAGAATTACAGGTATGAGCCACCGCATCCAGCTTACTACAAAGATTTTTATTTACTATTTTTGGAAAGAAGGCACATTGATTCTTAAATAACTTGTATGTGTGGGGGTTTTTGTTTGTTTTGTTTTTTTAAGGACAGAGTCTTACTTCTTTGCTCTGGGCAGAGTGATCCTCAGATGATCCTCCTGCCTCAGCCTCTCAAGTAGCTGTGACTACAGGTGTACACCACCATTTTTGGCTCAAACTCCTAAGCTCAAGTGGTCCTCCCACCTTGGACTTCCAAAGTGCTAGAATAAGAGGAATGAGCCAACATGCCTGGCCACCATTTTTAAGTATTAAATGAATAATTTATTTGAAGTTTATAGCAACTGTGCAACTTTGATATATATAAATGGTAACTGTGTTTCTTGAGTCTTTGCTTTAAAACTTGACAAGTAGGGCGGCACCTTTGACTCAGTGAGTGGGGTACCGACCCCATATACCAAGGGTGGTGGGTTCAGGCCCTGCCCCGGCCAAACTGCAACAAAATATAGCCAGGCACTCTGGCGGGCACCTGTGGTCCCAGCTATTCAGGAGGCTGAGGCAAGAGAATCGCCTAAGCCCAGGAGCTGGAGGCTACTGTGAGCTGTGAGGGCAAAGCACTCTATCAAGGGCAATAAAGTGAGACTCCATCTCTACAAAAAAAAAAAAAACTTGACCAGTAGTTAGCAAAAAGATTTTGGGAAGGGCTACTTATGTAGGACAGATGTTAAAACCATTGTGCCACTTAGAATGCAGCAGATTTTTGAGGTAAAAAATAAAAATAAAGGATAAACTTCTAAATATATCGTAAGAGGTGAACAATTGGGAGATATTTCCAACCTTTGTATGTTGACTACTCAAAGGACTGTAGCAAACTGCTTGGCATATGAAGGTAGTCAATGTAAAGATAGGCCTACTATATTGATACATGTGGCACATGTCTGATCTATTAAATTATGTTAACTTATGGTGGTGGTCAGTGTAGGAGGGTGGTCAACTATGAAGGTTCTATGGTAATTCTGTTAGAATTAAGAATGTGCATATTAGGCCTCTAAAAATATAGCTGGGTGTTGTGGCAGGCACATGTAGTCTCAGCTACTTAGGAGGCTAAAAAAAAAAAATCTTTGTAGTAAAAGCTATTAACACAATAATTTTATGATTTTATTTTTAAAATCTATTTCAGTTAAGCATATAGTTAGATGACTTAAGAATAACAAATGTGGTTTAAAAATTCTCCTTCATTAGTCTGAGTTTTATCTAGAGCAGCAGTTTTCAACCTATAGGTCATAACCCATAGGAACTGTATTAAAGGGTTGCAGCGTTAGGAAAATTGAGAACCACTCATCTACAGAAACTCAGGTGAACTCAATGCTTTCGATGGGGAGGATGTCACATGTCCCCAAATGACCTCAATTCTTATTCTTATTTTTTTTAGAAACAGTCTCACTTTGTTGCCTTTGGTAAAGTGCTGTAGCATCACAGCTCACAGCAACCTCCAACTCTTGTGCTTAGGTAATTCTCTTGCCTCAGCCTCCCAACTAGCTGGGACTACAGGCGCCTACCACAACGTCCGGCTATCTTTTTGTTGCAGTTTGGCAGGGGCCGGGTTCAAACCCACCACCCCACAGGCACTGCCCCAACCTCAATTTTTATTGACATTAAATGGGAGTTATGCATAAAAGAAGAAAGTAAAGACCACCTGCTGGGTTTCCTAAAGGCCCCATATGTGGAAGTAACCAAGTAATAATTACACCGAAGTAATATAATTTCATTTTTCATTGCAGAGGAAATAATAAGTCCTAATGACATTCAATGAAAAGTCTGAAGGTTTTATTTTGGTAGGGTCACTTAGAAACAAGAAGCCTATGGAACCAAGCTTCTAATATCTTGATGTTGTAATGACAATAGTAAAAGTAGTTTCTAACCAGGCACAGTGGGACAAATCCCAGCATTTGGGAGGCTAAGGCAGGAGATTCACTTTGAGTCCAGGAGTTTGAAACCAGCATGGGGCAACATTGTGAGACCCCATCATTAGAAAAAAATAGAAAAGTTACCTAGGTATACTGGCATATGCCTATAGTCCCAGCAACTCAAGACACAGAGGCAAGATGATGTCTTGAGGCCAAGAGCTCAAGGACACAATGAGCTAACCTGGGTGACAGAGGGAGATCCTATCTCTTTAATTAAAAAGGTATAACCCACCCAACCAAAGGGTTGTACCAAAGGTACAACCAAGACATAGTAAGTAATATGCACCACTTAGACCAATTAAAACAAGTTCTTAACTCTCAACACCAGCATTATAATACTAAGGGGAGGGAGAAAGGAGTACATGGTTTGGCACCCATAGCTCAGCCATTAGGGCGCCAGCCATATGCACAGGGCTGGTGGGTTCAAACCCAGCCTGAGACTACTAAACAAAAAAAATAAGTAAAAATAGTGTGGGCATTGTGGTGGACACCTGTAGTCCCAGTTACTTAGGGAGGCTGAGGCAAGAGAATCACTTAAGCCCAAGAGTTTGAGGTTGCTGTGAGCTTTGATGCCACCGCACTCTACAGAGGGCAACATAGTGAAACTGTCTCAAAAAAAAAAAAAAAAAAAGGAACACACGGCAAATCTTTATAGTTCATCTGAATCTTATCAACAACAGCCTAATCGGAAGTCACATAATGCTTAAGTCTTCTTGTATTTTGTATTCATATGTCCAGAGAAAAGTTTCAATTTTATGTTTTTAGTACTTTCCCACTACTATCAGTAATAGGACTCCTAATCATCAAAGTTACTTGAAAATTTTTATAGTGTTTATTTGAGAGAAGTTCAAATACTTAATTTGATTGCCATATTTTTTTGAGGATATAGATTATAGCAGTACCAAAACATGTGACGGAGCAAAATAATTCTCTATCAATTAAAAAAATTCAAAATCAAAACAACTGATACACCTAGTACTCAAATTTTTTTCTCAAAACTAGTATCTTTAAATATCGCCACAGTGAACTGGTAAAAAAAATATTTTTTTTTTGAAGGGAGAGAATATTTGCACACAAAAAAAAGGAGAAGAAGACTTTTATCCTATATAACTTTGCTAAACTATTAAAATGTCACACATGCTAACAGTGAATGGCTTCAAAATTAACATGGTAGAAAATGCTACCTATTTTTTGAAAGAATAAAAGAGAAGTACTTAAATACTAAATTAGTGTTGGTTCTGAACAATTATTAATAACCCATTCATTCAACAAATTAATGAGAGCCTTAAGTTGGCAGAGTCATTTTTCCATTCATCTATAAACCTGGACAATTATGAAGAGCACCCGAGCATGTTGATTTTTATCTTTGACTTGAAAATTTATTTATTTTTTTTTATTATTTTTTTTGAGACAGAGCCTCAAGCTGTTGCCCTGGGTAGAGTGCCATGGCATCATAGCTTATATAGCAACTTTCAAATCCTGGGCTTAAGAAATTCTCTTGCCTCAGCCTCCCAAGTAGCTGGGACTACAGGCACCCACAACAATGCCTGGCCATTTTTTGATTGTAGTTGTCAGCTGTAGCAACTACGACAGGCCCAGGCTGGATTCGAACCTGCCAGCTCTGCTGTATGTGGCTGGCGCCTTAGCCGCTTGAGCTACTTGAAAATTTAAAAGATAACACTCTCTCAAAGCATAGTACACAGAAGAAATATGGCAAATGAGGTCACCTAAAAGACTAGCCAGTATGACTAGTTGGGCCACAGATACATTTTACCATAGAAGATGGAAATTAATTAACTCTCTTTAGACTACCTGGGCACAAAACAATTTACTAGTTTGGCTTGCACTAGATTGCTATGATTGGCTACTGTTTATCTACCTGTCAATCCTGTTAACAGATATTATTTAAGGTTAAAAAGTACACTATAAATTAATAGCATTTAATAAAAGCACCCAAATTTAAATTTGAAATAGCCCACTTAGTTTGAGTAGTATTCATTATGAAAAAATTTGGACATGCTCTAAAATCCCGTATTATAAACCCCAGGAGCCAGGAAAAAAAACACAACAAATATTTTTAGCCCTGACTTTTTAGTTCTCAAGATACCAATTTTCTAAAAGAGTCTTATCACTATCTAACTTACTATGATTTTAAGATGATGAACTTGGAGGAGAGAGCAGTTTTTGTTTTCATTTTCATTTTAAAGGAAAGAATAAAAGCCAATAATGACAGCAATAACATTTCAAAAAAGTTAGGACACAATAAAAATACATAGAAAACTCTTCTCCTCCAAGGACACACTAATTAAAATGAAACAATCTTGCAAAAAATAAAATGAAACAATCTTGCTCTCAAGCAAACTAAGACAACATTTAAAAGAAATTATCATAAAAAATAGCTGAGTGCTGGGGCAGGTGCCTATAGTACCAGCTACCTGGGAGGCTGAGGCAAGAGAATCACTTGAACCCAAGAGTTTGAGGTTGCTGTGAGCTAAGATGCCACGGCACTCTACCAAGGGTAACCAAGTGAGACTCTGTCTCAAAAACAAACAAACAAAAGAAAAAAACCGATCAATCCCATCCACTACAGACTTTTTGACCAGAGGCAATGAGCTGAGATTTTTTTTCCCCACCACCTATTTTACATTTCTGTCACCCACTATCACATAACCACTAAACAAAATCTACCACAAAAACTTAAAAAAAAAAAAAAAAAAGAAAGAAAGCAGTAATCTGAAAGGAGTTTTGTGCCCTAATCCCTTTTTCTATTAAAAAATAGATACTAACTCAACTATCCCTTCTACTGTAGAGAAGAACAAAAAGTAAAAATAAACAAATATTATATATTTAACTTTGGGATTCAAGGGATTTTTTTGAACAAGTGTCTCACTAGAATATTATTATAAGGCTAAAACCAGGTAGCACAAATCCTGATACAAAAATCATCAGGACTTTGCAAATGATTTCACTACAAACAAGTAACTGAGGGTTTAAACCACATAGTAAATCAGATTTGGTTTTCTATAATTGATCTTTATCACTTGGCAATAAATAGGATAATTCCATTTCTACACATCAGCTGAACTTGAAAGGAAGGTAACCTTAAGTGATGTAAGAATAGTACAATTTAAAATGCACTGTATACCTGACCAAACTCTTCAGAACTGTCAAAATTATTAAAACCAAAGTCAGAGAAAATGTCAGTCTAGAACAGTGGTTCTCAACCTTCCTAAAGCCACGATATATTTTCATTGTTACAAAGGGGTCACAACTCACAGGTTAAGAGCCGCTGGACTAGAAGAACCTAAAGACAAATGACAACTAACAGCAATGTGGCATCTGAATAGGATCCTAGGACAGAAAAAGGGTTATCAGGAAAAAATAAAGGAAATTCAAATAGTCTATACCTTAGTTAGTAACAAAGTATCAATATTGGTTCATTAGTTGTTAAAATGTAGTAGTCTAATGTAAAATGTTAATAATAAAGGAAACTAAAGGTTATACAGGAAGTCTTTAGTCTAACTTTGCAACTTTCATATGAAATCCCACCCTATCCTAAAATAACAAGTTTATTCTTAAAAATACACTATGGATGATACAAAGGAGATAAAAGGGTTAAGCTTATTGTTATGACTAATTCAGTTAAATAAGAAAAACTGACAATTTTAAACTTAAAAAAAAAAAAGGAATACCTTATCTCCTCTTCCCACCAAAAAAAAGGAAAGCAATATTATCACCATAATCAAAAACATTTCAGTAACAAAATATGGTGGGTACTGAACCAAACAGAAAGACACTGCCTATGAAGAGCAGGCTCAAGCTAAATTAACCAGCTTTTCAGTTTACCACCTGGGTCCTTCCGGTTCCCCTTTCCCCAGTGCTACACCTCCACTTGGAACTCAGGATTGCCTCCAGCAGCTGATGCCACCCCTACTGTCCAGCTGCTCTCTTCTCAGGGGAGCTTAAAAGAAGGAAATAGAGTGCCACAGATGGGAAGAAATGAAAAAGGGGTTAGCTAGAGAAGACAGAGGCAGCCTAATTACCCCAAAAGGGAGGCAGACGGTGTCCCTGGAGCAAAGAAAAGGGCAAGACAAATATAGTCCATCTGAAAAGACCTTATTATTCTTTAAGATATGTCTGATTTAAGTAACAACATTCTAAAGTAAATGACAGGTTAAAAAAAAAGCCAAAGCACTATACAAATGCTACTGACTATGCAAACTAAAATAGCACAGGACAGGTTTTTGGAACACTGAATATGATCACATACTACTCCTAATTGTATTTCAGTTCACTATTTCAATCACTTCCACTATGATTAATTTTTAAGTTATTTACTATTCAATAGCATTCAGCAAAATCTGGCAACAATTAAAACCTTATCTCCAAAACCACTTTCATTCACATTCAAGATCAATATCTCTTTTAAAACATAAGTACACAATTTTTGAAAATTATGCTAAAAGCCAAAGTTAAACTGAAGAAAAATTTAAAACTATAGTTTCAGAAGAGAAAATATATCTGGTAAGATGAAACCTAAAATAAAAAACTAATCTACACAGTGCTTTGACAATAAATATCAAAAAGGCTCACCTCTTAATAGGCTTTTAACTTTCAAAATACTATTACTATAAAGTAAATATTCTATCTGGTAGAATTATCTTTGATTCCACAAAATGTATTTCATGCAGTCTTTAAAAAAAAAAAAAAAAAATGGTCTGTTCAGATGCTCTGCCCAACTCTGTTAAGACCAAACCCCATAAGTTAGCACTATAAGCTTTACCAACAAATATTTTATCAATGAACAAAATTAATATAGTCTGCAAACATCTTGGTAACGTGTTTTTTATGACCACTTAAAAATTAAAGTAACTCTTTAATGTTATTAAAATAACATTGACTATATTCAAGTCAATGAAGAAAAAGGAAGCTGGCACACTTAGTTTTTGGCATGAATTACAAAGCATCTTGCTAAAATCTCTAAGAAATTTTATTTCCTGATAGATATACATACATCATCAACACCTATAGACATATACACAAACCCATCATTTTACATATTTAGAACTGTATTACATACTAGAACTAAGGACTAGACTCTCCAGCAGTATCTTATTAGGAAAGCTAGAAAAACTGGAAAGATTTACCATAAAAGAACTGCATCACTCTCAAAAATAATACCAAAGAGTATGTTCAATTGATAGTAAAAATGATCAAGTAAACCTAATGTAACATACAATCCCATACAAATGTTGGTCTTACTAAGTATGCTAATTTAAGATACAGATACCTGGATTATATTTCATCCAAAAATAAAATAGGTCCTATAGGTCAAATGAACAAAAGAAATTTCATAGTATTCAATTTCAAATAAGAATACTTTTTTCAAAAATTACCTAGAAATCCTAAATTTATCTGTCAAGAATCATTATCTAGGCCAGGCTCAGTGGCTCACACCTATAATCCTAGCCCTCTGGGAACCCAAGGTGGGTGAACTGCCTAAACTCACGGGGTTTGAGACCAGCTTGAGCCAGAGCAAGACCCAGCCTCTTAAAAAAACAAAAAACACCAAGCGTTGTGGCAGGTGCCTATAGTCCCAGCTACTTGGGAGGCTGAGGCAAGAGAATCACCTAAGCCTAGAGTTTGAGGTTGCTATGAGCTGTGATGCCACAGCATTCTAGTGAGGGTGACAAAGTGAGACTATCTCAAAAAAGTCAAAAATTAAAAAAATAGAGAATCATTATCTAACTATCTTTGGTACATAGCAGCACATAACTTATCATTTACATTCCTATTATCAAAGATTCAGTTAACACTGTCTCCTACAATCTAAAGTAAACACAAGCTTCAAAAATCACATGAAGAACTGTAATTTCTCTTTCTAAGGTAACATTTGCTCATAAAATAAAAGTCAAGAATTACTCATACTGATTTGATCATAAAATTTCTTCTATGTAACCTTGTGATAAAAACCTATAAAAGCTAAACAAGTTGGTGGCTTGTCTCATATTAATATAGTCTTAGATAGAACACTGTCCAAAAGAGTTACTTTTGAAAACAAAATTAACATGACTTCACATGGTTGTAACAAACACAAATAATAACAAAATAATCACATGCCTTATTAAAAAAACCCACAAGATAAAGTTACAACATTTCTAGATAGTTCTACAATCCTCTGCATATTTATGCAAAAGAATGGGCTCAAAGGTGCCTTACACTTGGCTTCAATAGTATTACATGACTTTGTCAGGAACTTTATACTTCCTGATCCTTTTTTTTCTTAGATTAATGTAACATGCTTTCCTTGGGCCCTAACCGCCTGTGAGATATTAAGAAGGAAGTTGGTTGGTGAAAGGAGAAAGTTGAGCTTAAAAAGCCAGCCATAACACATACAACTTGAATTATTTTGAGTTAAAAAAAAATTAAAATAAAATATGAAGCTGAAATTTTATGTGACTTCATACCTAACAGTGTTACACTCCCCCTACCCCCCAAAAAAACAAAACCAATTTGAAATACAGATGCTATTTGGGAAGAAGTATACAATGTTGGTGTATCATTAGTTAGAAATAATAAGTTGCTTTCACCTGATAAGTCATGGTGAATAAGGTCAGCAAAACTGGGGTCTTCACCCCACCAAAATATCCACAATTCTCTTCTTCCAGGTCTTTGATCTCGCCGCCAAACACCAAGTACATCTGCCTTCAGGCAGCGACTGAAACTGCTCAAAATGGGGTCTTCTTCTGTCACAGGAAATAGAATAGGGGCAGAAGTTGGACCTTGCCATACATATCTTTTCCACTTAATTCCCGTCAAGTCAGCCTGAAGGAAAGAAAGAAAGAAAGCATGATTTTTTGTGATTGCACAGTAAAAAGTATTCAATATAAAGTCCCTTAATTCATTGAGACATCACAATTTTTCAACATATGCTTAAAATATTGAAAATAAAACCCCCAAAAGCCTTATAATTCTGATAATTCAACAACCAGGAATTTAAAGAAAAGAACAAAAACAGTTGAAAATTAACATCAACATGTTACTGAACAGCCAACCAATAATGTGTCCCAAACAGAAATAAAACTTGATGGTAAATATAAACGTGTATTTTAATAGTGGATGTATTAAATGTACAAAATGTACGCTGGGTAATTTTTTTTTTCCTCTGTCCTTAGTTCTAGTCTAACTAGTCACATTTGTTCCTTGATGTCAAACTTTTAACTGAAAATTAATTCTTAAAGATCTCACATCATGAGTTTTTACTCCATGTTTACAGAAGTCATGGCTCTACTGAAAAGACATCTGAACAATTCCTGAAAAACGCCCATGTGAATTCATCACACATCCCCTTTAGGAAAAGTCAAAGAGCAGCTCGCAAAGAACCGTCAATTCAGGCCAGTCTATCTTCAAAGAAGCTGCTCCTAAAAGTACCAAAAATAGAGTGAGTTGGAGAAGACAGAAATGTAAAACCTGCTTTACATCTTATTCCATCCAAGAGATACTTAAGGGACACTAAAGAAATCCAATGTATTTTATAAGGGGGAAGTGCATTAAAGATTTTAGTTTAGCACTATGAAAAAAAATGACAAAAATAATTAAATAATTCCTTAATCTAACTTAAAGACGCAAAGCATAAGGTGCCAAAAATGAAACTGCTGATACATGACTGGCACTTTACACTTGCCAACTAGTTGTGCTCCGCCCACCTAATTCAATTACCTATCACATACTCTTTTAATATTTCTCAAAGCACAGGGGAAAAAATGAAAATATAAAGTCACGAAAACTTAAAGTCACTGATGAAACCAAGTTATCATCTAATTCAAGACTAGATATTTGCAACAGTTGGTACTTCTGAAAGTCTTAACTGTTAGTACCAGATCTAGGCCAACGTACACAAATGTCATCCCTACATTCAGATTCTCCACACTTTCCATGTCTGTAAAACAAGGAGCAGTCTGCTCACAACATTCTTAAAAAGCAAGCAAAATAGTCAAATATAGAAATACTTAGTGTAAAACCACAGCACCACCTCTGTTAGTCCCCTCGGCTCTTACAAAAACATAATGTCCTAATAAAAGCAAGATGGCTAGAAATTGTCAAAATGGAAAACTGTTTTCAAAGTTTAAAAAGAAAACATGAAATAGTATCTACTGGGTTTTACAGAAAGATCTGAAGCCTCCAAAGGAAGAAATTAACCTTGTGCAAGTTTGACTCATACAAAAAAATGTGAAACGAAAAACTTACAGAGCCTAAGTTGTGGGGTCCTAACGCATTAGGGGAACCAAATTAACCAGGATGAAGCATAAAGGCAGCAGAAGCAGGGGCAATAAAGGGAAGCGTGGAGACAGGGTACGTGGTCCATAAGGGGAAAAGCAACAAACAGCTAAGCCAGGCACGGAGGGAAAGATTAGTGTCCCGGCAGATAAGGAGCCCAAGTTGAAGACAAGACTACGGTGAGCAACAGAGTACGGAACGAGGCAAGAGAAATGCCAACCCTCGTCCAACAGCGCGCAGACGCGGGGCGGGCGGACGCCGGCTCCGGGCCGGCTGCGGAGCTGCCCCGGCTGGGCCTAGCCCGGGACTCGGGCATCTGGATCCGACCCGGCCCCCTCCCCCACGCCCCGAGGGCGCACCTCGCGGCCCCTCCATCCCCGCCCGCGGGCCGCGGCCCGGCACTCACCAGGCAGAAGAGGTTACAGTGACAATCTTCTAGGCTGGCCCCGTTCGGCACGAAGGAGGAACTCATCGTCCCTCACAGCAGCCGCCGCCGGCGCCACAACCCACCATCCGCCATTACCGCCGCCTCCGACCAGAGAGAGAAACACAGACACCGGGGAGGGCGGGGGGGTGGCGGCGGTGGTGGTTGGGGGGGCGGTGGCAGAGGAGGCCGCCGGGCCGCCCGCCCTCCCCGCCCACCCCCCCGCCGCCGCCGCCGCGAGCAGCCTCCGCCGCCCGGCCGGCACCCAGCAGCCCGGGGCCGAGGGCCGGAGAGCGGAGGGCCGCGGCGCGCTCGCCCGGCGGGCCGGACTGCGGAGCCCGCGGACGCTCGTCCCTCTCTCGGGGACGGAGGGCTGTGTGTCCCTTCCACAAGAAAAATAATAAATTACACAATAAATAATGAGGATCGAGTCCGAGGCGGCAGAGCCCAGTCCCCGGGCGGGGAGGCGCCCGCAGAGGGGCGGGAAGGGCGAGAGCCGGGAGGGAAGCCCAGGCCCCTGGCCCGGCAGCGGCGATGTCCTTAAGCCCAGAGTCCCCTCAGTGGCGGAGGTGGTGGCGGCGTCTGCGGGCTCAGACCATTCTCTGGCTGTGTCTTGGTGTCGTCCCTGGGCAAAGCCGGCCTAATGTCCGCCCTCCTGCGGCCTCACCGCCTGGACGCCGTAGTCTCCCCCATTTTGTAGGCCCAGCGGGCGGTGTTTTTCCCCCTTTAATCCGAATTCACGGGTTTTCCCTTCGCTTTAATGGCGGCCACAGGGACCAGCTCGCCCTCTCTGCTCGCCCATTGGCCGCCTTAAGGTCACGTGGGCCCGGGCTCCGTGGGGAGGAGGAGAGAGCAGGGAGGGAGGGAGGGCCGGGAAGCCTTCGGCCGAGGCGGTGAGCCCGGGGGACGGGGCGGCCAACCGGTGGCTACTGAGAGAGCGCCATCTGCTGGGTGCCCCGGCAAGCGTAAAGTGACCCAGAGCTTTGGCCTCATCTTTCTCCTTGCTGGGGAACCTACAGTATAGGGGGGTTCAATTCACAAATCTATGAGAATTACAGGAAATCCAGTTTGAATTCTTTGGCAGAGAAAGTGTTGACAAAAATTCCAAGGTATTCTCATTTATTGCACGAGGCCGTTGGGGTGAAACGCAAACCCTCCGGACCCAGGAGTCAGATGATCTGGATGGAGGCAGTACGCCGCCATTCAGCTACCTCAAAGTCGTGACATGAAGAAACATAAATGAAACAATATAGCCTTGTGACTACTAGCCTACTCACTAGAGCTACACTGCATGAGTTCCAAGCTTGAGCAAGTAAGTTACCACTTTGTAACTTTGTTTCCTCATTTGTAAAATGGACAAGTTAATACAAATTAAGCAGGTAGCCCAAAGTCCGGCACAGATAAGCATTTTAAGAGTTAACTATTATTGTTGTCATCATTACCTCATGTCGTCATGAGGACCAAGTGAACTTGTGTATGTATAGGTTTCACTAGGATATAATCTCCGTGAGAACCAGGGCTTTTTTTTTTTAACTGTCTAGTGCCTAAAAAATTTTCTAGCACACCATAAGTGCTTGATACTTAAAAATTTAGAAATGAATGAATGCTGAGAAGTAACCAAATAAAAAGTTGGTTCTCTTTCCCATAAAACACTCAATTATTGGCTGGATTACCCTTCAGTTTAAGAGTTCAGGACATTTTCCCCGAGAGTTTTAGAAAGGATTACAAGAAGAAAAAGATGATCAGCTTTTTGGTTTCAGACACAGAAATAAGACAAGGAAGAGAACATCATTGTTTGGAAAGCAGGGCTGTAAGAAGACACACATGTTGCTGCGGTGGCTCTAAGGCCTATCACCTTCAAAAGTCGACCTATAGCAAACACAGCTACCCTGCCAAGCGCAAGAGAAAGTATAACTGGAATGCCAAGACTGAGAGACACCTAAAAATCGTGTACTACAGATTCAGCCATGGATTCTGTGAAGGAATAACACCTACATCCAAAAAGATAGCTGTTGCAGCGTCCAATTCATCTTAAGAATTTCAACAGTTAGTCAGGAAATCAATGTTTTGGTTTTTAAAAAATCTTAAAAAAAAAAAAAAAAAGAAAGAAAAATATAATTCTAGAGTTAGAAACATATTGTCCTCAAGGTACAGGGATTAAGTTAAACAAAAAAAAGCATGGGCCCAGCACTGTGGCTCATGCCTGTAAATCCCAGCACTTGGGAGGCTGAGGCAGGTGGATTGTCTGAGCTCCCGGGTTTGAGACAAGCCTGAACCAGAGCGAGACCTCATCTCTAAAACTAGCCGGGCGTAGTGGTGGGTGCCTAGTCCCATCTACTCTGGAGGCTGAGGCAAGAGAATAGCTTGAGCCCGAGAGTTTTGGGGTTTGTTTGTTGTTTGTTTGTTGAGACAGAACCTCAAGCTGTCATCCTGGGTAGAGTGCCATGGTATCACAGCTCACTCATAGCAACCTGAGCTCACATGATTCTCCTGCCTTTGCCTCCCAAGTAGCTGGGACCACAGGCACCTTCCACAACACCCAGGCTATTTTTTGGTTGCAGCTATCATTGTTGTTTGGTGAGCCGGGCTGGATTTGAATCTGCCAGCTCAGGTATATGTGGCTAGCGCTTTAGCCACTTGAAACATAGGCTCCGAGCCATGAGCCCAAGAGTTTGAGGTTGTTATGAGCTGTGATGCCACGCACTCTACCCAGGATGACAAAGTGAGACTCTCCAAAAAAGGGGGGTAGGGAGGAGTACGTGGCAGGGTACAGTGGCTCACGCCTATAATCCTAGCACTCTGGAAGGCCGAGGTGGGTGGATTGCCTGAGCTCAGGAGTTTGAGATCAGCCTGAACAAAAGCGAGACCCGTCTCTACTAAAAAATAGAAAACTGAGGCAAGAGGATTGCTTGAGCCTGAGTTGGTGGTTTCTGTGAGCTATGATTACACAGCACTGTATCCAGGGTGACAGCTTTAGACTCTGTCTCAAAAAAAAAAGGGGGGGGGGATGAAAACATCAGTGAAGTAGGACTTATCATAATTTTAAATCATAATTGTCTCTATAAAATAAATAGTGGATTCTTCCGTATCACTTTTTCACCCACAGAATGAAAAGAATTCTTCATTCATTCATGTATTCATCTGTGGTGGTCAAATGTACAGCTCTGAAGTAAAAGCCTGTCAAAAAACTTATCCCATTTACCAATTGACCTTAGATCAAATTAATTTATCTAAAATAGGGATAATATAAATATTAATACTTTTTTCCTTGAAGTGTCTGGTGAGTGAAACAATGTAGGCATAGTGCTTTCCACAGTGCTCAGTTATGTTACCTATTAATATAATTTTTAAAATCATTATTGAACACCTGCTGGCTCAACTGAGTGCATTCCTGGTCTGTGGTAGGCCTAGGACACAAATATGACTAAGATACAAGATTCCTGAAGAGAGGCAATAAAGGAAACATATTCTATAGAATAAGATAAAGTACAATGGGGTAATTGCTTGAGTATGATATGTATCAACTATATAGCACAGTAAGGGGACTAGAGGAAGAGCATCAAAGCCAGAGAAGGCGTCATAAAGTAGGTAGCATTTGAAATCAGATTTGAAGGATAAAATGAATTCTTATAAAGCCCTTTGAAGCAGTTAAATCTTATTAAACCCAATTTAGATCCAAAGGCCACATATCAAAGTCAATTATACAACCAGGACTAATTCAATCCAGGAGCTCAAATCAACTAAGGTCAGCATCCTTTATAACTGAGTGCCAGCACCGGAAGAAGGCAATGCCCAGATCCAGGGAAGTCTGAGCTCCTCTGCTCATCTCTCTCTCCTGAGAGATTCGTCAGATCTTTGTTCTGCTGTTTTCCTCAGCCTGAAGTACCCTCTCTCACCTCTGGTCCAGGAGGTATCCATCCTTCTTAGAAGTCTTGACCTACATTGCCCCCACCCCTTAACTTGAACACCTTCCTGAGGACTCCAGCAGCAAGTAGAATCTGCCTGAAACCTACCAAGTAGGAAGTAGCATTTGATTGATCTTTCATTTGAATGTCAATCTTCTCAAAAAGCAAAGAGAGATAGAAGACATGAAGAGAGAAAGATCCAGAGGAAAAAGTCTGGGAGAGGATCTCAGAAAGAAAGCTGGAGGGAAGGGGGGAAAGAAGCAGAAGAGAGAAATGGGGAAGAAGGAGAAAGGAGAGGGAGGAAGAAAGAATGAAGCAGAAAGCCTGAGAGAATGAAGAAGCAAAGTGGAGGAGGGGGATCCAAACTGTAAGGGGAATGGAAATATGGAGAGGTTCACCTACTTTGGTAACCGTATACCACAAAGAACATATCAATAACCATGTACATTCTGTTAAAATGATACTTTGTATGATTTAAAGAGTAATGAACATACGGACTTTGAATGATAATTATGTGTCAGTGTAAGTACCTCAATTACATGTATAAGAAATGTTCCATTGGGGCGGCACCTGTGGCTCAAAGGAGTAGGGTGCTGGCCCCATATACTGGAGGAGGTGGCGGGTTCAAACCCAGCCCCAGCCAAAAACTGCCAGAAAAGAGAAAAAAGAAAAAAAAATGTTCCATTGTGGTGGAGGGGAGGAGGAAGGCTATGCATGTGTGGAGGCAGGGGTTATATGGGATTTAAAAGTAAGTAATAGAAATAAAGTAAAACAGTGCACACACTTTGTCAAGGTTTGGAAGATACAGAAAAGTATGAAGATGAAAATTTTAAATGTTCATCACCCCCCAAAATGCCCATAACATCACCATCACCATTTTAACATTTTCACGTATTTTCTTCCAGACTGTTACATATGCATATATGTGTGTATGTAATAGACACACACACACACACACACACACACACATACATATATCTCCCTACATGGCTAAGATCATTATATATATAAAGATAACTACACACAGTTATTGGCCGTCTAGTATTTATTGGGTCATGTATGGACAAGATAGAGGATATAAAAGGAGTTCATAATCTTGCTAGGTATGGCATTTGGACAGTCTGACCAGCTGGAGTCAAAACTCTATGCTTGGTAGCTCCCTATTCATGTGTAAAATGTATATGCAATGATGACACCTAAATGTGAGAATTGTTGTGACAATTAAAAGAGATAATCCAAGTAAAATAGGGAAGCCAATCAGGAACTTTTATTTTATTTTATTTTGTTTTGTTTTATTTTGAGACAGAGTCTCACTCAGTTGCCCTGGGGTTGAGTGCTATGGCATCATAGCTCACAGAAACCTCAAACTCTTGAGCTCAAGAGATCCTCTTGTCTCAGCCACCCAATTAGCTGGGACTACAAGCACCTGCCACAATACCCAGCTAGTTTTTCTTTTTTCTTTCTTTCTTTCTTTCTTTCTTTCTTTTTTTTTTTTTTTTTTTTTTTGAGATAGAGTCTCACTTTGTCACCCTCAGTAGAGTGCCGTGGCATCACAGCAACCTCAAACACTTGATCTCAAAGCAATTCTCTTGCCTCAGCCTCCCTGGTAGCTGGGGCTACAGGAGGCACCTGCTACAGCACCCACCTATTTTTTAGAGAGGGGGTCTCGAACTCCTGAACTCAGGCAATCCACCCACTTTGGCCTCCCAGAATGCTAGGATTATGGGCATGAGCCACCACTCCTGGCCCTAGTTTAGTATATGTACACCATGGAATTCTATTCAGCCACTAAAAAAGATGGAGACTTTGCATCCTTTGTATTAACCTGGATGGATGTGAAACACATTATTCTTAGTAAAACATCACAAGAATAGATAAATAAGAATCCTATGTACTCAATTCTGGTATGAGGACAATTAGGGTCCCAATACACAATGGAGGGAGGGGGATGGGGAGATCTGAGAAAGGGAAGGAGGGAGGGGGTAGGGGGTCAAAGGATAGGGTTCACCTTTTGGGGGCGGGACCAGAAATGTAAGAGGGTCCTTATCTAACAAAAGCAATCAATGTGACCTGGTTCTGTGTACCCTCGATGAATCCCCAATAATAAAAAAAAAAAAGATCAGAGGGTCTCACTTTGCTCAAGCTGGTCTCGAACTTGTGAGCTCAGGGGATCCATCCATGGTGTGAATCGAGGTCCCTGGCTGGCCTTTCAATCAGAAACTTTAAAGTGAATTGTAGAAGTCACGTTGGGTCAATAAGCACTTATTGTCTTCCACTCTTTGACATGTGGGTTCACATAGTGGTCTGCACTTTAAGCTGTTCTATAGGGTAGCACCTGTAGCTCAAGCGGCTAAGGCACCAGACACATACACCAGAGGTGGTGAATCTGGCCCAGTTGGTTTCAATCTGGTCCAGGCCTGCCAAACAACAATGACAACTACAACCAAAAAATAGCCGGGTGTTGTCGCAGGGCTGAGGCAGGAGAATTGCTTGAGCCCAGGAGTTTGAGGTTGCTGTGATGCCATGGCACTCTACCCAGGGCAATAGCCTGAGGCTCTGTCTCAAAAAATAAAAATAAAAAACTGTTGTATAACTCTTTCAGACTTTTATTTTAGGGGTTCCATTCTGAAAGAAATGCAGAGGAACCCGTTTACAAACACCAGTTGGCCTCTAGGAAGGTGATAGAGTTATATCACCTGAGACAGAGAGAAGTCCAGGAAAAGGCTCCCACACCTCATTCCGAAAAATCCCAAGTTCTAGAACATCTGCCCAATAGAAATGTAATGATAGGTAAATACGTAATCTGAAATTTTCTGGTACCCACATTAAAAAAGTAAAAGTAGGCCAGGTGTGATGGCTCACGCCTGTAATCCCAGCACTTTGACAGAAGGATCACTTGACGCCAAGAGTTGAAAACCAGCATGGGCAACAGCAATAAAGCAAGATTGTCTTGGGTGGTGCCTGTGGCTCAGTGAGCAGGTCGTCGGCCACAAATACCAATGGTGGTGGGTTCAAACCCAGCCCTGGCCAAAACTGCAACAAAAAAAATAGCTAAGCGTTGTGGCAGGTGCCTGCAGTCCCAGCTACTGGGGAGCCTGAGGCAAGAGAATCGCCTAAACCCTGGAGTTGGAGGTTGCTGTGAGCTGTGATGTTATGGCATTCTACCAAGGGTGATAAAGTGAGACTCTCTCTCTCAAAGAAAAAAAAAAAGATTGTCTCTACAAAGACATTTTAAAAATTAGCTGAGCATGGTGGCACATGTCTTTTATCCCAGCTACTTAGGAGGCTGAAGCAGGAGGGTCAGTTTAGCACAGAAGTTTGAGGCTGCACTGAGCTATGACCATGTCACTCTAGCCTGGGTGACAGAGAAAGATCCTGCCTCAACATAAACAAAAGTAAAAATAAATAGGTGAAATTAATATTAATTATCTATTTTATTTATCTCAATATATTATATTACCATTTCACATGTAGTTGACATAAAAAATTGAGAAACCTTATACCGTATATACTCGAGTATAAGCCGAGTTTTTTCGGCACAAAATTTGTGCTGAGTTCGGGTTTTTCGGCACAAATTTTGTGCCAAAAAAACTCAGCTTATACTCGAGTATATAGGTATTCCTTTTTTTAATGCCAAACCTTCAAAATCCATGTGTATTTTTACTTAATTAGCACATTTCAATTTGGCCTAGCAACATTTCAAAAGACCATTAGCCATATTTGACTAGGAGCTACTGTGTTGGATAGTACAAGTTTAGAATCAAAAGCTTAACACTAAGGACCAATTAAGCTGTAGAGTGAGTGGTCTTGAGCCTAGGGACAATATTGACTTTTCTTAAGGCCATGTTAATGGTTTAATGTTGTGCTTAATTCAATAGAAGAAAAGGCTAAGAAGTTATAAACCATTCTGTTCAGTGAACACACAGACAGGACTTCATTGAACATAAAAATAAGCAGACCTAAAAGTAAATCAGCAAGTTAAGACAATTAAGGAAACACTTCAGTTCTAAAATTGAATATTCTGAATTATCTCAAAAGTTGCCTTGAGCATCCATTCTCAACCTCATATTTTACTTCTTGATAAACATTTCATTTTAATATTAAATTCAAAATCAATTTCCTCTCATTTCCTTACTTTGAAATTAGGTTGATAGACCAGCATGGTGGCTCACATCTATAATCCTCCCACTCTGGGAGGCCAGGTGGAAGGATCACTAACTCTAAGAAGTTCAAGACCAGCCTGAGCAAGCATGAGACCCTGTCTCTATTAAAAATAGAAAAAAATTAGCCAGGCATTGTAGCAGGTACCTATAGTGTCAGTTACTTAGAAGGCTGAAGCAAGAGGATTGCTTGACCCCAGGAGTTTGAGGTTGTTGTAACCTAGGCTGACACCACAGCACTCTACCCTGGACAATGGAGTGAGACTCTGTCTCAAGAAATATAAATAAAAAAATAAAAGTATCCTTTCTATTTTCCATTTTATTCTCTCAGTCAAAGCATCAACAATGAAAGTGGGAAAGTAGAGGAAATGACTTTAGCCAATGCTAAATATCTGAATATTCCTTTCATACTAAGCAGATGATTTTCCTCTGAGTGACCAAAGCAGATAAAACAAGTGCAGCTCTTTTTTTTTTTTTAGGCCAAGGCTGGGTTTGAACCTGCCACCTCTGGCATATGGGGCCAGCGCCTTACTCTTTTGAGCCACAGGCACTGCCCTTCTTTCTTTCTTTCTTTCTTTTTTTTTTTTTAAGAGATAGGTCTCACTGTGTACCCCAGACTGGAGTGTAGAATTGCTCATAGCTCACTACATCATCAAACTCCACTCCTGGGCTCAATTGATCCTCCAACCTCAGGCTCCCAAGTCGCTGGGACTACAGGTGCCTACCACACCTTGTAGTACTATAACATTATAGCACTCTACCCAGGCTGACATACTTATTTATAGTTCTTTGAACCTACTCCTCCTGCTAAAAAGTTTCAGGCAGAACTTTGTTCTCACTAGCTAATTATTCCTGCCCAGATACAAACTGATTTACAATTGTACTCTCTCCCTCAAGAAAAGATTCAAAGGAGTTCAAAAGATATGACCAGCCATGAAAACAGGAAGATTATTCTAGAATCTCTTGATTCTACCAAGCATTTGTAAGGGATTTAAAAGTTATATAAATTTATATAACTCAAATTTTATACCATTGCTACCATTTGTTTTGATATCCATTCACTCATTTATTCACTTACTACATATTGATATTTACTACGTGCAAGGTTCTATGCTAGGTACTGTGATGATTGAGCAATATACAGCAGTGCATCAGAGATGAATCTGGCACTCAAGAAGGTCTTTAATTCTCAGATGACAAGACATAAAATAAATAACTATAAATTGTGTTTGAAAATGCCTAATATGAGTTTAGAACAAATACTATGGGATTGAAAGAAGGGGGGGGCTGGGCATGGTGGCTCACACCTATAATCCTAGTACTCTGGAAGGCTGAGGTGGGTACATAGTTTGAGCTCAGGAGTTCAAGACCAGGCTGAGTAAAAGCAAGACCCCATCTCTACTAAAAATAGAAGGAAAAAAAAAAAAAAACTGAGGCAAGAGGATTGCTTGACCCTAAGCGTTGCAGGTCGCTGTGAACTATGACACCACAGTGCTCTACACAGGGTGACAGCTTGAGATTCTGTCTCCAAAAAAAAAAGAAGAAGAAGAAGACAGGGCTACCCCAGGTCACAAGAAAAGGTTAGTGGCAAAAAACTTTGCATTAAAGTGGTTACTGGCTTGGCACCTGTAGCTCAACCGGCTAGGGTGCCAGCCACATGCACCGGAGCTGGTGGTTCAAACCCATCCCAGTCCTGCCAAACAAGGACAACTATAACCAAAAAATAGCCGGGCATTGTGGTGGGCACCTGTAGTCCCAGCTACTTGGGAGGCTGAGGCAAGAGAATCATTTAAGCCCAAGAGTTTGAGGTTACTGTGAGCTATGACACCACAGCACTCTACGGAGGGTGACATAGTGAGACTGTCTCCAAAAAAAAAAAAAATGGTTATTAACTGATGAATAAGATTTGAACTTGCAGGCTCATATCTGTAATCCTGCACTTTGGAAGGCTGAGGTGGGAGGATCACTTGAGCCCAGAAATTTGAGGTTGCAGTGATCTGTGATCATGCTGCCACACTGCAGTCTGGGCGACAGAGCAAGACACTGTCTCTAAAAACAAATAATTGAGGGTCTCTATCACACAGTTCACTCTCTGTCCCAAATGATTCCTATCTCTCCCATGTGCAAAATACACTTATTTTCTCTCAAAGTCACCAAGAATATTATCTTGGGCTGGGCGCAGTGGCTCACGACTATAATCCTAGTACTCCGGGAGGCTGAAACAGGTGGATTAAAAAGGATCTGGACTCGAAGAGATTTGGGGAAGAGCAATTAAGGCCAGTGTTTCCCAAACTGGAGTTTGAGTTACTGGAAATTCCATATAAAAATGGTTTTCGGTTGTGCTGGTAATTTGTCTGTTTGTTCTCAGATTCGTTTCCTTCCCACCCTCTACTCTGTTCTATATTGCAAGAGGCTGTTCCTTGCAAATGACATTTCACAACCTCCCTTACAGATTTCCTTGTGGCTTAGTTTGGCCAGTGGAGGCAAGCGTGGTAGACAAGGGGTTATGAGGAGGCTGGTCTTTCTCTCCCTCTCTATGAGCTTCAGGCAGTGTCCCCAGTACTGGCTTACCTGCTGCTCCAGCTGCAGGTGGACAGCCCCTTTCTCCATGGTCCCAGCTTCTGCTGTGCAGTCTGTGCTCCTGGGCTCTGCTGTGTTTGTTATCTATTTCTAATAATAAATACTTGATAGCTTTAAACATTTTACTATCTCACACGGTCACTGATGTTCTGTAATCTGTGTGTGACCTAGCCATGTGGATTGGCTTCAGGGTTTCTCAGGAAGTTGTAGTCAAGATGTGGGATGGGGATACAGTCAGCTGAAGGCTTAAGGAGGGCTGACAGTTCATTTCCAATCTCACTCAGATAGTTGGTAACAGGACACAGTTTCTAGCTGGCTGTTGGCCAAAGGCTTAAGCTTTCTGCCAGGTGGGCTTCTCCACAGAACTGCACACAACATGGCAGTTTGCTTTTCTGTGAGAGAGAGAGAACAATCTTTTTGTAACCTAATCTCAGAAGTAACATATCATCACTTTTACCACGTGCTACTGGTCATGCAGACACCTGTCTGTGATAGAGTGTGGGAGGGGCTACACTAGGGTGTGAGCACCAGGAGGCAGGATCATTGAGGGCTGTCTCTACCACACAGTTCACTCTCTGTCCCAAATGAGTCCTGTCTCTCCCGTGTGCAAAATACACTTATTTTCTCTCCAAGTCACCAAAAATATTATCTTGGGCAGGGCGCAGTGGCTCATGACTATAATTCCAGTACTCTGGGAGGCTGAGACGGGTGGATTGACTGACCTCCTGGGTTCAAGGCCTGCCTGAGCCAGAGTGAAACCTTGTCTCTAAAAATAGCCAGGTGTTGTGGCGGGTGCCTATAGTCCCAGCTACTTGGGAGGCTGAGGCAAGAGGATCACTTGAGCCTAGGAGTTTGAGGTTGCTGTGAGGTGTGACCCCATAGCACTCTACTGAGGATGAAAAGGTAAGACTCTGTCTCAAAAAAAGAAATTCATTAAAAATATTATCTTATTATTACAGCATCAGCTTGAAGTCCAAAATCTCATCATCTAAATCAAGTCTAGGTGAAGTTGAGGCTTCATGGGTATAATTGTATAATTCTTGGGTATAATTCCTTAAGCATAGCTTCTTCACTAGTTTCTCTCCACCTGTGAAACAAAATAAACAACTTACCTTGCTCTCCATACACCCAACATACAATGATGAGACAGGTGTAACAGGATAATAGCTGTAAGAAAGAGTCACTGGTCCATTTTTATTCTGAAATCCTTCTGAGAAAATGTTGAAAGTTTCTTTAGTCTCAAGACCTGGGGATAATTCTCCTTGGGGCTCAGCTCCATGTTATGGGTCTTGGTTCTGCCCTCTGAATCATTCTCTTTTTTTCATGAAAGATAGCCCATGTTTTCTGCGAGTTTTCTCAGCCTACTTTGTGCCAGTAGAATATGAAGGATCCAGAGGCCTCCTTTCATTGTGCTATTTCTGTTCCTTTTATTCCAAGGTGGTAATGTTTCTGTGTGTGTATGTATATATATATTTACATGTGCACACACATACATAGATTTAAAGAATATATTTATATATGCTTAAAGAATAAACTGTGGATCTTCTGTGAATCTTATTGGAGTTTACTTCATTAGACAAAAAGCACACCCATAAATCTCTTTTAGGTAAGCCTTTTCTACCTTGGGATTGTAATAAGATGGCTAAAGAACAATGCCCTTAAGCTTCTTAAAATTTGTTATCATTTTATTGAGAGAATACAGTATGTGAGGGACACTTTTACTCTTTTGGAGAACCTTTTGTCTGTTGAATAACACTCTGAAGCATAACCTTAACTCTTTCTGAGATTTTTAACAAAAGATCTCATAGTCACACCCTTGGCTGCATCTTTAGACATACTGGCAGTACCTGGATTTGATCTTTGTTCAGAAGATATATATAGCTTTTTTTTTTTTTTTTTTTGAAACAGAGTCTCTTCTACCACAGCTAGAGTGCAGTGGCATCAGCAAAGCTCACTGCAGCCTCAAACTTCTGGGCTCTACATCACAAAGTCCCAAAGTTGCAGATGCTGGTTCAGATATGGAGAGAGGGGAACGCTTTTACACTGCTGGTGGGACTGCAAACTAATACAGCCTCTTTGGAAAGATGTATGGAGAACCCTTAAAGAACTCAAATTAGACCTTCCCATTTGACTCTCCAATCCCACTATTAGGCATCTACCCAGAAGAAAAAAAAATCATTTTATCATAAGGACATGTGCACTAGATTGTTTATCACAGTTCAATTTACAGTCACCAAGACATAGAAACAACCTAAATGCCCATCAACTCAGGAATGGATTAACAAATTATGGTACATGCACACCCTGGAATACTACTCATCCATAAAAAGATGGTGACTTCATATCTTTTATAATATCCTGGATGGAATTGAAACACATTCTTCTTGGTAAAGTATCACAAGAACGGAAAAGCAATTATCCAATGTACTCAATACTAATATGAAGCCAGCAGACCATCTAATCCATGCCCACATACTAACAAAATCAAATATTGTGACCTGGTTATTTATACCCTCATATTAACCTGAAATAAATTTACTTTTCACTAAAAAACAAAACACAACTTTTGTTCTTAAATGATCCTCCTGCCTCAGCCTCTGGAGTAGCTAATAACAGGTGTGCCACAACGCCTGGCTAATTTTTCTGTTTTTCAGTAGAGACATAGTCTCGCTCTTGCTCAGGCTTGTATCTTAATTTTAGCATTGTTTGCCATTTAGAGAGGCTGAGAATTTTCAAAACAAGAAAATTCTGTCTGCTTTTTGTTTAACAGTTCTTCCTTTACCTTTTTCCTCTTACATTTTACTGCCACTAGTAAAAGAACTCTTTGCTTGCAAATCTCCTTAGTTAGATAACCTAATTCATTAGATACATTTTCTTTTTTCTTTTTTTTAATTTTAATTTTTTTCCCCCAAGACAGAGTCTCACTCTTTTGCCTGGGCTAGAATGCCATGGCATCATCATAGCTCACTGTAACTTCCAAGTCCTGGACTCAAGTGATCCTCCTGCCTCAGCCTCTGGAGTAGCTGGGACTACAGGCGTGTGGCATCACACTTGGCTAATTTTCTATTTTTTGTAGAGGTGGGTCTCACTCTTGCTCAATTTGGTCTCAAGCTCCTAGGCTCAAGTAATCCTCCCATCTTGGCCTTCTAAAGTACTAGGATTACAGATATGACCCACTGTGCCAAGCTCACTTTTTCTTATAATAATGATTTTTAGGAAAAATGAGACACCGCAACACCATACATTCTAGGCATAATTTAGATTATCATTCTAGGCATAATTTTCCTGAAGAATTTGGAAAATAAAATGTTGTAAATCTTGAGACACATCAGGAAGAATAAAATTAACTTTGGAGGTGTTCTCCTTTGTAAGACTATATTTTCCAGATCAAGAGGGAGAGGAATAATAATTACCAAAGCTTTTTTTGTGCATTCAAATGCAGAGTAGCCATGAGCAAAGAAATGAATTACAAAGAATAATCAGGAATCTAAATATGTACATATTTTGTGTCAGTAGTAGGTGGGTTTGATTTCAGTACACCACCACTCCATAAATTGTATTTATTTATACTGTGACCCTTTTTATATACTTACAAAACGTATATAACACTTAGAAAACACACAAAATGATCAGGAAAAAAACCCATAAGTAAACCAAATTAAAAATATATAACTTTTTTGCATACTTTACAAAGTAACAGCAGATGTTCTTATTTTATTATTGAAGACAGTTAAAGTGTTAGCGTTGGCTTGTTCTCTCTTTGTGCAGCTAAAAGACTGAAGCGTCTCTTGATGTGATAGAATGCCATGTAGCTGAAATGACAAGAACAAGACTTATGTCCACACGTGGAAATATGTGTAGAGAGTAATGTAAACAGAAAAGGCTACAACAGGGCACATGTGTTGTGATTAAATTATATAAAAATGTGTGTAGTTAGAATAGTGCCGTGGAAACAGCAATGGGCATCAGAAGAGCTGAATTCTAGTCAAGGCAGGGCTATCTCTTGGCTGGTTTTCTTTACCTGAGGCAATTTATCTGCTGACTCTCACTTTCCTCCTCCGTGAAATGAAGGAGTTGACCGAAACTGATTCCCAAGCCATTTTCAGTGCTAAAGTTTAGTGATTCCACAGTTCAAAGATTTGGAATGGCTTATAAATAAAGTTTACCTTTTATTACCTGCTTCCCATAAAGTTGTTTAGTGTAATAATAATGTTAAAAGCCACCACATGTCTTCAGTAAGGCAGAAAGCTTTAAAAATAAAGGCGAGAAATAATATTAAGCAATAAATAAGATTCAGTGACAGATAAGTATATTATTTTCTTTAAACTTTGTTTTTAAAAAGGCAATTAGGAAGTCACTGAAGGTTTTGGAGTAGAAAAGTGATACAATTAAAGTAGCATTTGATATCAAATGGCATGCCTGAAATGAGGAGAGAATGAAGGCAGCTGACCTGTTAAAGGACAACTGATAATAAACCAGGCATGAGGTTGTGAGGACTTGAACTTGGTGGGGGGAGTATCATTTATTCATTTATTTATTTTCTGTTTCTGGAGACCCTCACTGTGCTGCGTGCAGAGGGATCAAAGATGCTGTGACTATACAATCACTTTCTAGCTCCTCTTTCTCAACTTTACTTTCTTTGTAGAATTTATCATTACCGACATTTTAACTTATTTATTCCTTTATTATCTGTCCCACCCTCCAGAATATAGTAAGTCCCACAAGAGTAGACAGTACCTTGTACACAAGTGCTTAATAAATATTGAATGAAAGAGTAAGTGAAAATTACATTGAGTATATGTAGAATCAAAGTCTTCTGATTTATTACATTGAACATATGTAGAATCAAACTCTTCTGATATATTTCGATGATGTATAGCTTCACACTCATTTAGCTCCAAAAATTCTACAGATATTCCTTCCGATATTTATGATAAAATCAATTTAAGACATTATTCCTAGGCTGGGTGCAGTATCTCACACCCGCAATGCTACCACTTTGAGAGGCTGAGGCAGGAGGATTGCTTGAGCCCAGGAGTGTGAGGTTGCTGTGAGCTGTGATGGTGCCACAACACACTAGCCCCAGAAACAAAGCACGACCCTGTCTCAAAAAAAAAAAAAAAAAAAGGCATTAAACATTTGTAAATAATTTAAACGTTTATAAAATGCTTTTATCCCCCTAGTGTTAGTGAACTCATTCTGTCCTCAGACTGATTACTACTTTCTTCCCCTAGGAGAACGAAGAGGAAAACGAGAGTAACAGATAGACGTGCAGAGGCAGGGAAAGGACGTTGTACAGTAGTGAGTTGAAGTCTTTCTAACTAACTAACTAACATTTAGTTTTGACTGGTTCAGGTAGTTCACTCTGAATAGAACTGATCTCTTATCTTCCAAAGACTGTCTCTTTCTTTTATCCTCCACTGCTTAGATCGTCCTAATTGGAGGGCCGATACTACTCCAAAAGCAAGGTAGGTCCAACTTGTCTCTCTGTCTCCCGTGCAAAGTGGAAAATGGCAGCTCCTCATCTCATTCCTCCCTTTACAGGTGATCTTTCTCTTAGATTGGGGCCTGTTGCTGACCAACCAATAAATAATTCTTCCTTTTGTTCTGGTATCTCTTTCCTATGTTCTTTTTCCTATTCACCTGACCTTGGACTATTTTTTTTTTCTTGTTGTTGTTATTGTTTTGATGCTTCCCGCAATGGCACTCATTGATTCTCTTTTCATCTTATGTGTGGGCAGCTGCTAACCTCTTCTGTCCCCACTATCTCAGTTGACAATTCCACCCACTTTCTTGGGTAATTATCACTCAGATGCCTTGGGGAACTGTGACTTCTCAAAGACATCTCATTACATTTTTGCCATGGCCAGCATGATTCCTGGGGGACTCCAGTAACAGCAACATAATAATTATCATTATTATTTACTGGCCTGTAGTGCTAAGCAATTTACATAGACGATTTTATTTAATCCTTTCCACAACCATAAGAGATCAAATTTGAGCAGATAAATGAGTAGAAGCTTTATTTGTATGATTATAAATTACACTATATACAAAACATAATAACTGGATATGTTAAGGTATATACTAGCCTTATACACTAACATCCCCAACCTCTCAGAAGATTATTTTACGGAGATGGTACCTTATGTAGAAAAACTTACCCTGAGCTGGAAGAGGGGTTAAGTTCTGGTATACAACTCAATTTGGGAACCACAGATAAAAGTGATACAGGTTTCATGTGGAAGTCAGTTCAGTTACATTGCTGGCCTGTGATCAACCTTTCCTCCTGGCACTTTCACCCTTATGTTGTCCCCTCCCCTTGAACCAAGGCTGGGCCTATAACTTGTTTTATGTTAAGGAATAGAATATGGCAGAAGTGATGCTGTGCCTGCTCAAGGCCTAAGCCTTAAGAAGGCCTGGCAGCTTCCACTTTCAGAAGCCCTGAGCCACCATTTGAGAAGTTCACATGGAGAGAAAGATGCCCTGGCAGTACATGGTGAGAGACAGAGGTCAAGCCTTACCAGCATCCAGCCGAGCTTAGCCTTCCAGACATCCCTGATCAGGTGTCAGACACTGGAATCAAGCCAAGCTGGAGATCCCAACTCTCACTGCCATCTGACTACAGCCATGTGAGACCCCAAATGAGACCAGCAGAACCCACCAGCAGAGCACCCACCAGTCAACCCACACAATCATGAGAAATTTAAAATAAACAAAGATTATTGTTTTAAGCCACTAAATTTTGGAGTGGCTTTTGTTAAGCTGCAAGAGATAACCACAACACCACTACTACTAATAACAATAATAATGGTAGAGAATGTGGTTGCTTTGGAGCTCTGCTAGATAATATGGTATTAGGTCAAGAGGCCCAAGAAGATCCAATGTCTAACTTGGCCCACAGCCATTCTCACCTTCTTTCCCTCACCAAGGTCTAGAGGGAGAAATATACACAGGAGACAGTGGCAAAGGAAAATAAGTAACACTTAACGCCATTAGGACAGCAAGGACCCTGCCTAGTCAAAAGGGAGACAAGCTGGAGCGGGATGCACCTTCACAGTGTGGCTGTGACCTGGGTGTTCCCTCCCTCTAGGCCTAAGAACAGGCCTGGGTTGGAGTCCCAGGGAGACCCTACCCACATACATGATGGAGACAGGTCATGCAGGATGCCTACGACTGAGCAAAACAGCCTGGTCAATGTCTCAGAGTCTGACCAATCAGATTAGCCACTTCTCTCACAAAGGGGAGAGGGCAGGAGAAAGGAGGTGAGTGAGGAAGAAGCTGCGAAAGGGGCCCTTTCCCCAGACCCTGTATGTCTCATTTAATCTTCACAGTAACTCTCAAAGGTAGATATTTTTCTTCCTGTATTACCCATGAGAAAATTAAATATTAAAGAGGTTGTTCAAGGTCACAGGGGTGGGGAGGAGTCACCCGGCAAAAATGAGAAGAGATGATTTTTGAGTATGGCACATGAGTAAAGTCACTCACATCCTCACCTCAGTTGTTTTTTGTTCCAGTGAAAAACAAAGTCAAACGAAAGTGCTGTACCGTTAGAGGCACCCAAGGAAATAGGG
>CAUYPK010057244.1:0-10624 GCA_963574355.1 Loris lydekkerianus | reverse complement strand
TGGTTCCAGTTCTAAGAGGAAAACCTTTCAGTTTTATTCTGTTTGGTAAAATATTAGCTGTGCATTTGTGATAGATAGGGTCGATCAGTTTCAGAAATGTGCCACCTATGCCTATACTCTTCAGTGTTCTAATTAGAAAGGATGCTGGATTTTATCAAATGCTTTTTCTGCATTTGAGAGAATCATTTGGTCTTTGTTTTTGCGTCTGTTGATATAGTGAATAACGTTAACTAACTTTCATGTATTAAACCAGCCTTTCATCCTTGGGGTGAAACCTCCTTGATCATGATGTATGACTGAGCACTTCTTTAAATTGAAAGAAGGAAGAAATCCTCAGGCACTCAGGCTTACAAAAGTAATAATAACTTACAAAGGAACAGAAAGCAGTCTATTCTTTGCAATGCTAATTGCCAGAAAATAATGTAGCCGTATCTACAAACTTTTTTTCTGAGACAGGGTCTCACTTTGTCACCCTGGGTGGAATGCTGTGGCAGCACAGCTCACAGCAACCTGAAACACTTGGGCTTAAGCTATTCTCTTGCCTCAGCCTCCCAAGTAACTGGGACTACAGGCACCTACCACAGTGCCTGGCTTTTTTTTTTTTTTTTTTTTAAGAACTGGGGTCTTGGTTTTGCTCAGGCTGGTCTAGAACTCGTCAGCTCAGGCAATCCACCCACCTGAGCCTCCCAGATGCTAGGATTACAGGCGTGAGCCACCATGCCCACCCTATATCTACAAACTTTTGATGGAAAAGTATTGTGAATCTGAATTTTCTGTCTAACCATGTTTGTCGCTGATTAATGAAGGCAATGGAAAAAGACATGCTCAGATAGTCAAGGACTCGGAAGATCGATTGGCCTGTGGTCTTGTCTTGAAAAAATTATGGGAAGATATACACTGACCAAGTGATAAAAGAATCAAAATTAAGATAGACATGTACATGCTGACACATACCCTACATATGAAGATGTAGGAATTCCCTTACAGTTTGGAACCGTGATCTAGAACTCAGTAGACTGTGTAATGTCTAACATTGTGTAGTTCAGAGACCAAGCTTAGCCCTTGGGAGAAACATTGTTGGTTGCTAACTAATATCTTTCACAACCCCAATTTTGTTTATATCCATCTTCTTACACAGCCATGAGCCTTATATCCCAACATATTATGCACTGTGGTCAGCCCACCCCTAGTCTGTGATTGGTTTAGATACGAACACGTGACATAACTTTGGCCAATAAGAAATGAGGAAAGTCTGTCCTGGAGACTAAGGGAATCACTTTTCTCTTAAACAGGGAGACACGGTGTAGTGGGGGACACGTTCATCTTCTCTCGTCATTACCGGCTCTGGGAACTTCTGCAGGCCCCTCACTGCATGAAGGGAGCTAGCCCGAGGACCACACCAACACATCCAGGATGGCAAAGTGAGAAGATGAGAAGAACCTTGGTCTTTGCTGACATTGCTGGTTAGCTAACTTAACCAAACCTACACCTGCAGCAAGGTAACAGATTTGTAAATATTACTTAACACCACAAGTCCAGATTTTCTGTGACAGCCAAAAGCACCCTAAATGACACAGCCTGCAGTGTTAACACAGCTCTTCTACTGCTTCCACTCTCTCAGTACCAAGAAACATTTCTGGAGCCTTCCTTAAGCTACAGTTCGTATGGAATGTCTTGCCTTACTTGATGGTCACTTACAACAATAACTGGTGCTGTTCTTGTACAGACTTTCCCAACAATGGCTAAGTTTATTACATAGTGAGGACCCGGTGCCAAAAAAATTACAAACAAAAAGTCTTTTCTCTCCCTTTCCACAAAAGCAGTATTGCATAGAATGACATAATGAATTTTTTCATTGCTAAAGAACTTGAGAAATAGTTTTTATGCATCTTTAAGTCTCATGTTAAATGAACTAACTCGATGGAATTTTCTTTTAAATGATGAAAGACAATCAATCACCCAGGGACAGACATCATGTGTCACTAAACCCCCCTTAAATTATATGACCTGCGATTATTCCTAAGTGAAATGGCACTTAAAAATTAGCGTATGTTATTAATTATGGAAATCCATAGGAAAAAACTAAGAAAATAAACTAAATTGTTTATGGTGATTCTTTTGTGTGATGGGGCATGGTGACTGTCATTTCTTCCTTAACCGTATAGACGCTTGTGTTCACTTTTGTCTGTGTCTTCCTTCTTTTGTGAGTACCTGACCTTCCTTGACCCAGGAAGTACATGGCACCTCCTTGCTTTCTTAGAAGCAGCAAAATGGGCCATTTCTCCTCCTCTCAGTTAGTAAGGGACATAAAATTTGTGTTAAAATAGTTTGGCCTAGTAAATTGCACATGAACTTTACTTTTACCCTGCATTTTCCTTTTTAGTTCAGATTCCCTGAATTAGATTTACAACTTCGATTTCTAGCGAGAGCTCCCACCGTGAGGCTGCAGATTTGGCAGCCCTCCCTTTGTCACCTTTGATGCCTTCAGCTGATCCAGATTTATTTCACAGGTGACTACCCTACCCTGGGCACCAAGTTCTATCTATTTCACTTCTGAGCTCACTTCCTCTAATAAATAGTTTCCTGATCCTCCCCTCAGGAATCCTTTTCCTGGCTTCTTTCCTGGATTACTTCTTTTACCCTCCTAGAAACCCTGTATTCTTTGTGGTAAATTGAAGGGCCTCCAAGCCTTTCATCCCTATCTAAACAGGAGATTACCTTGCCTTTGTGGCACTCAAAATGTAAGACCCCTCAGGCCGGAAGACTGGCCTAGCACACAGAGCTTGTAGTTCAATTTGACAATCAGTGACTGTATTTACTTCTTAAATCAACATGGTCCCCTGGAAACTACGCTGGCAAACTGCTTTTCTGAGTGTTCACTGTCAAGACTGCTTAGAAAAATTGCTTTTGTTCCTCTCCTGGTTCATTTGTACCTGTAGAGAAGACTGAATTGGCTTTGATCACCTGACATTCTGGTTCCCTACCACGATGTCTCCCAGTTCTTTAGAGGATGCTGAGCATCTTTTGAGTCCAGGATTGGTTGGGCTACTCCACTGGGGCAGATCCTGACTGTAACAGATACAAGTAATCCTGTGTTTTAAGGATGCCTATTTTGATGTAGAGGAACGAAGGCTTGGCTCAAGCTAAGTCAAGAAAGGGAAAAGATAAACATGAAGGAAAAAGGTATCAGCCCATGGCATAGGAATTCAAGGAACAGGAATCATAGTGTGGCTGGCCCTCACGAGAAAGGGAGCCAGAAACTTGAAATCTGGCTCTCTCCAGCATCTATCTGGCCTCTGAAGGATTGCTTCTTTCTTCTCCCTAAACTGACCAACTTCTTCTGCTATCCATGCTTTCAAATTCCTCATAACCTCAGAATGCCTATGGCTTATCGTGACCTCTCAGCACCATACCTAATGGAAACTCTTTTTTTTTTTTGAGACAGAGTCTCAAGCTGTCACCATGGGTAGAGTGCCCTGGCGTCACTGCTTACAGCAACCTCAAACTCTTAGGCTTAAGCAATCCTCTTGCCTCAGCCTCCCAAGTAGCTGGGACTATAGGTGCCTAGCTATTTTTTAGTTGTAATTGTCATTGTTGTTTGGCAGGCGCAGGCTGGATTTGAACCTGCCAGCTCTGGTGTTATGTGGCTGGCACCCTAGCCGCTGAGCTACAAGCACCAAGCCCTTAATTACCGGTAACTCTTACAAAGGACATTTGGCTTTTGCCTTCATTGCTGTAATTATTTAAAAAAAAAAAAAAAAAAAGTCAGATACAGTGGCTCATGCCTGTAATGCTAATTCTTGAGGTCAGGGTTTAAGACCACGCTGAGTAAAAGTGAGACCACCCCTGGAAGAAGAAGGAGGAGGAGGAAGAGGAAGAGGAGGATGGAGAGGAGGAGGACAAGGAGAAAAGAAAAATAAGCTGTGTGTGGAGATGCCTCTAGTCTCAGTTACTGGGTAGGCTGAGGCAGGAGGATTGCTTGAGCCCGGGAGTTTGAGGTTGTAGTAAACTGTGACCCATTGTAGCCTGGGAGACACAGTGAGACTCTGTCTCAAAAATAAATAAATAATAAATAAACATTAAAAATTAAGTGTTTTAATTACAGAATTTTCAACATGTAACAGTTGATAGAATAGATAATGAAAATCCATATACCCACCACCCAGCTTCCAATTATCAACATTTCACTTCTAACCTTCTGCTTACTGCTCTTTTGTGTGTGTGTTTTTAGACAAATCTCAGAAATAATTTTATTTCTAAATACTTATATTGAATTTTCATATTTTAAGATCATTAGATCCTGTCCGTCAGAAAGGATCGACAATGCTTTACCATTTTGAGCCTAGGCATACAAATGGTCCACTGGGCTGCCCCTGGATTCCATGACTGGTGGATCAGGTGACCAACCAGTTCAATTAAGGGTGATTGTGAAAAACTGTGGCCATTGACACAAAATAACTCTGGTGACACTGCTTCTCCACAAGGTCAAAAATAGAAAAGTTTTCTCCTTCCTTCCTTCCTTCCTTCCTTCCTTCCTTCCTTCCTTCCTTCCTTCTCCCCTCCCTCCTTCCTTCCTTCCTTCCTTCCTTCCTTCCTTCCTTCCTTCCTTCCTTCCTTCCTTTCTTTCTTTCTTTCTTTCTTTCTTTCCCACCCTTCCTCCCTCCCTCCCTCCCTCTCTCTCTTTTTCTTTCTTTCCATCTTTCTTTCTTGGACAGAATCTCACTCTGTTGCCCAGACTGGAGGGCCACGGTGTCAGCCTATCTCACAGCAAGTTCAAACTCCTGGATTCAAACAATCTTCCTGCCTCAGCCTCCCAAGTAGCTGGATAGCTGGAACTACAGGCACCCACCTTCAAGCCTTGCTAGTTTTTTGTATTTTTAGTTGAGACGAGATCTTGTTCAATTCCCGTGCTCACATGATCCTTCTGCCTCAGCGTCCCTGAGCACTGGGATCACATGGTGAACCACCATGCCCAGCAGAGTATAACAGTTTTCTATCTTACAGGAATCAATCGTGGTCCATGCTGCAAACCCGGGCGAAATCATCCCTGTGATTTAATCACACAGCCTCCCACCAGAGATGGGCTTAAGGTGAAGCAAGGAAGGCAAGATTTATGGGGAGCCAAAACACTCCATAATCAAGATAGATAATATTTTAGAGCCATTCTGTAAGAATCAAAATTACTTTCAGAAAACCCACAATGAATAAAATTTCAAAATGTTAAATAAGAACAGGACCTTCCCACAAAAGTAATAAACTTGCTACATTAAATGATTGTCTTATACAGCATATTCAGGTAGTTGTCATTAGAGCGCTTACTTCTCTTAACAACCCCATTAGAAAGATTATTATTAGGCTCAGTGCCCATAACTCAGTGAATAGGGCGCCAGCCACATACACCGAGGCTGGAGGTTCGAACCCAGCCCGGGCCTGCTGAACAACAATGATAACTGCAACAAAAAAATAGCCAGGTGTTGTGGCAGTTGCCTGTAGTCCCAGCTACTTGGAAGGCTGAGGCAAGAGAATCACTTAAGCTGGAAAGTTAGAGATTGCTACGAGCTATGACCCCATAGCACTCTACCTAGGGCGACAAAATGAGACTCTGTCTCAAAAAAAAAAAAAAAAAAAAAAGAAGAAGAAGAAAAAAAGAAAGAAAGAAAAAAGTATGATTAAATAGTCAATTTAAAATTATTGATATTGGCTGGGTGTGGTAGCTCAGGCCTGTAATCCCAGCACTTGAGAGGCCAAGGCAAGTGGATTGCCTGAGCTCACAGGTTCAAGACCAGCCTGAGCCAGAGCAAGACCTTGTCTCTAAAAAATAGCCAAGTGTTGTGGCAGGTGCCTGTAGTCCCAGGTACTTGGGAGGCTGAGGTAAGAGAATCACTTGAACCCAAGAGTTTGAGGTTGCTGTGAGCTGTGACGCCCTAGCACTCTATCGAGGACGACATAGTGACACTTTGTCTAAAAAATAAATAAATAAAAATAAACAAAATTCTTGATATCAAATGTTGCTTTCATGCTACTTTTGAATAAAAAATAATTTATTGGTAATATTAAGTAGAAAGCATCAGAAACTCGGTCAAGACACATACAAGAAAGTAGTCATCATTTTATTCTTTAAAATGTCTTCTTTAATTTTCCCTTTCCCAACATGCCCAGTTCAATGACCTAACTGGCTTAGGAAAACAAGCCCTTTCCAAGAGAAACAACATTTAAATCAAAGAAAATCCTTACAATAACAGTGTTTTGAAATGTGATTGTTTTAAGACTCTGATATTTCCGACAGGCTGAGTTTTTAGAATTTTGAGCTGGGGTGCTTCATCACTCCGGGACAAATACTTTAGTGGGGGTTCTAACTGCATTCTAGAATTTGCAGGAAAAGGATATTTTGCCTTTAAATTGTGATGCCTCTTCGACAAAAAGGAGGTTTCCATTATGATTATTTACACTGGAACCTAGTCACAGGCAGCTATAATAATCATTCACTTAGCAACTATTGATTGGGGGCCGACATAGTTTAAGTTTAAAGCTCTATGTTTGGCTCAATGAGGGAATAAGACAACCGAAGTCCCCACCCTCATATGACTAATATTTGACTTTTAGTGTTATGATAGGGCTTAGCATGTCTGATTTAGGACTGATTTTCCCACATTAAAAAGAAACAGATAGTGTTAGTTTATGCAATTATTAAAAATGGGAAATATACCCAACCTCAACCAGTTATAGTCTGAATGCACTAGAATATCCCCAAATCCGAAGCAATCCTTAGACCTCTACTGCTATTCTCCTAACCATTCTAGTTCATCCCCAAATAATGGCTTATTAATCCCCCAGTAAACACTTAATATTTCTCAAATTTGCTTGTGCCGCATGGTTTGTGTGAACTGAGGAGTCCTATGACTTCTCCCTTTCTTCTAAATTGCCCTTCTGAAAACAATTCAAGAAAGCAATAAGGACTTAGTGAACTCTGACCCTTATGATTTTATCATGGAAATGAATAAGGGCAGTTAATTTCATAACAACTTTAACCTCCTTTTCAAATGGTTTCTGCCCGTAAAATGTTTCCATTTGGTGTCAGATAACTCCCAGCTGTTCTATGTGCTGGGACATGCTTTTTCCAGTGATGCCAGGAGATTCCAGTTTGTACAATCTCAATACACAGAGATGCTCTCCCTGACTTTCCAGGTCTACAAGACAGTTCTTAGACGCTGGGGCCAGCACTGCTGGAAAAAACATTCATTATGATCCTGCTGGTTCATAGTTTACACTGGTGCCTTTGAACTCTTACTCATGTCCAGAGATACTTGTTTCTTAAATAATAATGTCTCAAGGCTATAACAAAAATATGTGCTATTTTTTGTATTAATAATGAAATTGCAGTTAAAATCAGATACAAAAGAGGTACATCACTACTGATCTTACAGAAACAAAATGTGTTAGAAGGGACCACTATGAGCAATTATTTGTCAACAAATTAGACAACTTAGATGAAATGGGCAAATTGCTAGAAAGACACAAACTATAGAAATTGACTCAAAAAGAAGTAGAAAATCTAAATAGAGCTATAATAAGTGAAGAGATTAAATCAGTAATTTAAAAACAGTCTTGGCTCAGATAACTTTAAACTGGGGAATTCTACCAACCATTTACAAAAGAATTAAAACTTCACAAATTCTTCCAAACAATAGAATAGGAAGAAATACTCTCCAATATATTCTGTGAAGCCAATGTTACCCTGATACCAACCCAGATAAAGACATCATGAGAAAACTACAGACTAATATTACTTGTGAAGATAGATACAAAAATCCTCAATAAAAATGCTAACAAACTAAATCCAGCAATGTCTAAATAGAATTACACACCATGACCAACTGGAATTTATTCCAGAAATGTAAGGTTAATTATCCATTAGCGTGATAAATCACATTAACAAAATAAAACAACCACTTCAATAAACACAGAAAAATCATTTCACAGAGTCCAATACCAAGTCATAATAAAAATATTTAATCATCCACAAATAGAAGATAACTTTCTCAACCTGATAAAGGGCTTCCACAAAAGACTCACGATAACATCACGCTTTCAGTGCAAGACTGAATATGTTCCACCAAAAGATCAGCAACAAAACAAAAGATGCCCGCTCCAGCTACTTGAATTCACTATTAGATTAGAAGTTCTACCCATTATAATTAGACAAGAAAAAGGTATAAAAGTCACCCAGACTGAAAAAGAAGAAATAAAACTATCACTATTTGTAGATGAAATCATCTTAAATATAGAAAACCTCAAGGAATCCACTAAAACATTAGAATAAATGCATGAATTCAACAAGGTTACAAGTTAATAATATCAACATACAAATGCCAGCTGTATTTTTATACCCTAGCAATGAGTAATCCAAGAAAAAGCAACTTCATTTACAAGATCTTACAATTAAGTTTCAGAACTCACCCCAGAAAAAGTACCACATACCTTGTTGCTGATACCACTACAGTCACAAGATGCAAGGGAGAGCACTTTGAAGGTGACTTAGTGATTCTCAGCAATGAGGTATGGAGCACTTTTTCTAGGATGAGTTTGCAAATTTAATTGTCTGACCTCTTACCATAGCATTAGCTAGAACAAAACACTTAGGAATAAATTTAATACAAGAAGTATAAGACATGCACATTGAAAACTTCAATGCATTTTTGAAAGAAACTAAATACCTAAATAAATGTAAAGGCATTCCATGCTCATGAATTGGAAAACTTGAGATAGTTAAAATAACAATACTCTCCAGACTGATCTACAAATTCAACACAATTGCTGTCAAAATCCTAGTTGCCTTTATTACAGAAATTGATTAGCTAATCCTAAAATTCATGTAGAAAGGCAAGGGACTGAAAGAATAGCCAAAAATATCTTGACAAAGGTAGGACAGCTGGGTGTGGTGTTGCACATGTGTAAGGAATTCTTATTAAACCTGGAGAGATTAGTCTCAGCAGGAATTTGTGGCCTCTCCACAAGGGAGAGTAAAGGGCAAGTCAAGAAGCTTTGAGACTTGAGATGAAATAAATAACTTACATAGATCCCTGCTAAGGCTTCTGCGTGAGATGGCAAAGCACCCACAATCTTCTCTTTTTCTGTACTCAGAACCTGAGTTACCCTCTTTCTTCTTCTCTTTCTCCTTCTGAACCTTTTCCTTCTTCTTCTCCTTGTTAGAGAAGGGTCTTGCTTGGTCACCCAGGATAGAGTGCAGTGGTGTGATCATAGCTAACCACAGCCTCGAATTCCTGGCCTCAAATGATCCTCCTGCCTCAGCCTCCTAGGTACCTGGGATTACAGGCCTGGGCCTCCACAACCAGCTAACTTTTCTATTTTTTATAGAGTTGGGCTCTGACCATGTTACACAGATGGGTCTCAAACTCCTGGCCTCAAGCAATCCTCCTGCCTTGGCCTCCCAAAGCACTGGGATCAAAAGTGTGAGCCCTCATTGGCTTTTGTTAGTGGTTCATGACTCAAGTAGCATCCCTTGTAGGAAATGGAAAGGTACTCCACCAGGTGTGGTAGGACATTAGGTTTGTGTAGGGTAGCTTGAGCAAGAATAAGGAAATAGCACAGTGTAAGCAGCAGGTTGGCTAACAGGTTACTTTCTTTGTATGGTTAAAGCAGAGGGGGCCTCCTCATGCTGCCTTGGTTTGACTGGACCCCTTTGGATCATCGGTCACTGTGAATCTCCCCCATGTTTGGAAAAGTGGCCTGTTTCTAATTCAGCTTGGTTACGCACCTAGCATGAGGGACTCCATTCTGATTTGGTCTGATCTGTTGAGACTAGTGTAGGAACTCACTTCAAACCAGTGGCCTCCCACAAATTTTATTTAACAATATTTGCAAAAAATAAAAACTAATGAAAAAACAATATTTGCACAGCTCAGATTGATTTCTCAGGGGAGCTCCAGAAGTGGAACTGCTGGGTCCTAGAACATTAACAATGATTTTGATACATGTCGATACCAACCTAATATTGATCCATCCAGGGCAGGATGAGGCAGAGGTGTCTTCCCTCTCAGCTGTAAGAACTTTTCATGTTGAATAATGGACAGGCTGAACTCAGGGCTGAGTCTACTGACTCAGGGGAAACACCCTGTACTCCCCTGGGCAGGGGAAGTTAATGTTGGACTGCCTCCCAGAAGGGTGCTAGGAGACAAGGGGAGTGACAGAGGCAGAAAGCAAGAGCTTTGGTGTCTCAGTGACTGGGGAATGCCCCTTCTATAGAGTCCACTGTCCAGCCTCCTTTGGGCCTGAGGCCTGAGTGAGTAGATGCTGTCCGGCACATGACCTTTCTGCTCCTGGCTGACAGAGTTGTCCCAACAGACAAAGCCAAATTTACTCATCTTGATTTGATTAAAACCTTTTACTTGGATGAAACAGTATTGGAGTCCTGCACTGGACTTTTTCTGTGTCCCAGACACAGGTCCTCCAAGGACTTGCTGGTTAGCAATACCTTCCCAATACATAGAGAATAACCCCAGGACTCCTAAGCCAAGAACTTCACAAAACCCTGAGCCACTCATCCAAGGCACAGGAAGAGTATTTTCTATTTTTTTTTTTTTTTTTTTTTTTTTTTTTTGAGACA
>CAUYPK010057243.1:0-50381 GCA_963574355.1 Loris lydekkerianus | reverse complement strand
ACTTTACCTCTTTTATGTTTATATGGATGGAGCTGGAACATATTCTTCATAGTAAAGTATCTCAAGAATGGAAGAAAAAGTATCCAATGTACTCAGCCCTACTATGAAACTAATTTATGGCTTTCATATGAAAGCTATAACCCAGTTACAACCTAAGAATAGGGGGAAAGGGAGGGAAGGGAGGGGGGAGGTGAGCAGAGGGAGGGAGATTGGTGGGATTACACCTGCGGTGCATCTTATAAGGGTACATGTGAAACTTAGTAAATGTGGAATGTAAATATCTTACCACAATAACCAAGAAAATGCCTGGAAGGCTAAAAAAAAAAAAAAATGAATATATGATCATTTCTCCACTAAAAAAAAAAAAAATTACTAGACATAAAAGAGAGTGGCCCATAGATTTTTAAAATCTTTTTTATTTGAGTAACCCATTATGGGTTAAATTCTGACTGGTGTGCTAGGCCCTTCATAATCTACCTCTCAATTACGAGGTTACTGTCCTTCCTTTCCCACATACAGTACAGATGAGAGTCTTGTAAAATTTCACGTTTTCTTAACCCTAAACAAGCCATTTTCATGTGTATCTTTGTGATTTTGCAAATGTCATTTTCTAGAATTCTGTGGCTGCATCCTTTCCAAAATATACACCCTACTTTCTACCTTTAAAACTCTCTCACATTCAAAGCACAGATTAAATAGTATTTTATCATTATTTCTTTGGATGCTTTAATCAACTTGGCTATCTTCCCTAACACCACTTACTCACACCATTGGAGCATCCTCCTGTTCCACACACTCACACAGGAATAAATGTGAATATATTTTCAAGAGATGTTTGCTAAATTTTGAAATGTTTGATTAAATTTCAGAACATTGTCATTTCAATTGTTGCAAAAATTAAACCATTTTTAAAATGAATTCAACCTGTAAGTGTGTAATTAGGGTTTACCTAAATTGCATATTCAAATATATGCCTATTGTGAAAACTTATAAAGACAGCATGACTTAAGATTTACAAAAGGTACTCAAAATAAGAAATGCTTATTTCAAATATTCTACTTTTTAATCTCAGTTTTGAAGGCTTTCCTACATACACACACACACTCATATACACACAACCACCACCACCAATACACTTCACATTTTCTAGAAATATTTCCAAAACTTCTAGACCACTTTTTGCGTCTCTGATGCCTTTCTAATGAGTTATTTACACTCCCATAAGGGTGTCCATTTCTATCGCTCAGAGGATCCCACTGTGTCAGCTGAGTTTTTACGTATTTCATATTGTATCTTTGCTGTTTTTCTATTGTTGCTGTAGCAAATTAGCACACTCTTAGAGGCTTATAACAATATAAATGTGTTATCCTCTGGTTCCATAGGTCAGAAATCCAGATAGTATTGGCTGGATCTCTGTTCATGTCTCACAAGACTGAAGTCAAGGTGTCCCATGGCTGGGCTTTCATCTGGAGATTATGGGAGAGAATTCACTTCCAGGTTCATTCAGATTGTTGGCAGAATTCAGTCTTCTGGTTATAAAGCCAAGGCCCCTCCTTGCAGGCTGTCTGTAGGAAGCTGCTCTTAGTTCGTAGCTTTTCTCATCTATTTGCACCTCTATCTCTAACTCACAACAGCAAATAGAGCCCTTCTCACCTTTGGAATCTCTCTCATTTTTTCCTTCTCCCTTATCTCTTCTCCTGAGAAATTCTCAGCTTTTAAGGAGTTATATGATTAGATCAGGCCCATCCCAATAAGTCAGGGACCTCTGCTTATCTTAAGGTCTAAAACATTTTTACATCTATCAACGTCCTTCTTCCGTGAAATGTAACATTCACAGTTCCAGAGATGAGGGCGTGGGCATCTCCTGGAGGAGTGATTCTACCCGCCACACATAATATTTACAACCTTGTAGTCTTTATTGTTTCATTAGAACAAAAATTTCCAAGAAAACCACGCACCCGTCTGCAAAATAGTCACGACAGCCTGGCTCTACTGGATCTAGGGGCTCGTGACTGTTCATTTTGCTTGTGGTATTGGAAGATAAATGAGAAGATATTTCTGTTTGAGAAAAGAATGAAAACTTCCTATTTAAAAGGAAACGGGTACTTCAATAAATATTTATGGATTATTGCCCTTCTGCCAATCACACCATAATTTAGCATGATGAATACATTTATCCAGCTGCCTGGGTTTATTTTTAGCATTGCTATTCATTCCTGCTTCTTAAAAAATATATACTTAATGGTTCATTCTCAAGATTTAGATCACTAAAATATAGTAAAAGAACGGAGTTCATCAACTGTTGATACTAATAACTGCACAAATGATTTTATTTTTCTTTTAACAAAAGAACTTAGGCATTTACTGAGCACTCATCTTCCAAGAGGCACCAGCCTTTGCACAGGATCCCACGATCTATATTCCAACCAGGCACCTCATGTTTCAAAAGTAAACCACCTTGATCCTCTGGAGTTTTAACAATTGTTCAATAATTTGGCATGTTAAAGTAAGAACTCTTTAGGTACTTGCAGTACCTGTCAGGTGGAGAATATCTTCCCACTGAGTAGTCAAGAAACTAATGCTTCAAATAATTTACCAGTGGTTATGTAGCTTAGAATTCAATCTAGTTTCACTGACTCCAAAGGCAGTGCTTTTTTTACTAACTTATTAAATTATTTGAAAATACAGACAGGCCCATTTTGAAAGTATGATAAAATGTCAGGGAAAGCTCTTGGAATATAATCTTGGACAGTTTTTATCTCTAAGCCTTGCAAGTAATAATGGGCCAACAAGAACGGGGAGAGATAGTCACATCTCCACCTTAATTTCTATGGTTCTTTAAAAACTAGGTTCTTTTCAAAGTAAATGCCCATGACATGTGACTTATTGTCCATTTTTCCTGTTCTGTCTATGTGGGATTTTTTTCCCCTTAGAAGTGAAATGGTGCAGAAAGATGCCTGCTGTGTTCTAGTCTAAAGCAGCAAACACAGCTGTTGTTCTGTTGGCATCTGTGCATGTAATATTTAATTTTGTAGTGGTTGATAAGTAGCATATATTTATTTTTAAGCAAGTACAAGTTCAGTAGTGTGTACACATATCTGAGAGGTATGTTGTTTGAATGAATTACTTTATTCATTTATGAGGACAATGTTGGTTTTCCCTTTGCCTTAGCCCTTTGGACCCTGCCACCCCACACCAATTCAACCCATCTCTTTTCAACAATACTCAGTGTTAGAAACTAATAAGTAAGGTAACCAAACCAGTTTACCAGGCTCTCAGGGTTAAGTCACTGTTTATGAAACCACATTTCTTGTTTCTCAGGATATAGGAAAAGATAGTCAAACCAGTTTTCTGGGTCCTAGGGTTTATAGGGTTAGTCTCGTACACTGCCTGACCAGCAGTTGGGCAAATGGCCACTAGCCCTTATCATCCTCTCCCCGGTCCTATAAATCGAATGGACCACAAAGCCTGATGATAATTCCTTGGTGTGGTCACCTGAGTTTGTCCTCTCCAACCCTATACCCTTTCTAGGATCAAAAGTCAATCAGGCTTAGACCTGAAGAACTGAGAAGACAGAGGCAGAGTCCACAGTTGACATCTGTTCTGCATTTTAGATAATCTTCCCCTGGCAATATTTTCCTCATCTCCTGTCCTCTCTAGAAGTGTGCTGCCCAGCTTGGCCTCTCAAACCAAATCCAGGTTCCTCAACTCAGTATTCCAGGTTAGGTTCATTGCATTCTCCTCCTCCCATTCAACTCCATGTCTCAACTCGTGGTCACAGACCTGTGGAACCAACCAACTTGATCCTGAAAAAACATTTAACATCTCATGGGTGGTGCCTGTGGCTCAGAGGAGTAGGGCGCCGGCCTCATATGCCAGAGGTGGTGGGTTCAAAACCAGACCCGGCCAAAAACTACAAAAAATATATATACTTGACAGCTCTAAGTCCAATGTCTCACTCTACAAAGTGAGAAGGTAATGGTTTTATGTTCCTATTGAACTATCAGGATTCCTCTGAGGAATCAACAGCTAAGCTGAGCTGAAATATGAGCACGACTTAACAATCTGATCTCTGAGAGTGCGTCTAAATATATTACCTTTGTTGTTTCTTCTTGTTTTTTACCCTGACCTTCAAATAAATAGATAGAGCATTTGCATTTGTGGCACTCTTGGTCAAGCAAAGCTATTTTGCCTTCAAATAGATTGAACAACTAATAACGTTATCCATCAGTGGTCATGCATCCACTTGGGAACAACTTTTCTGTCCAACGTGCAATGATTGAACCTCTAATCTACATGAGGCACTGGGCCTGAAGCCAGTAAAACAGAGAGTACTAGGTCCTGCTCCATGACACCCCAAAGCTCTGGGTATAGTGGGGGCACAGATCCCACACATCTCACTAACATCCTGTGATAGCCACTACATTAGAAGTGTAGAAAGTGACAACTGGGACACGAGTTAATTTTTCTCAGTACAGGGAGGAAAAATGTTGAGATGACTTATAGAAAGTATGACCCTCCCCCAGAGAAGGCAGCTGAAGATATGGATATCAAAGGTACTGATGTTGTATTCATGGGTTCTTTGTTAATAATTTCATAGTTTTCTTAAGAAAGAATTAACTGGCTTGGCGCCTGTAGCTCAAGCAGCTAAGGCTCCAGCCACATACACCAGAGCTGGCGGGTTCAAATCCAGCCTGGGCCTGCCAAACAACAATGACAACTACAACCAAAAGATAGCCAGGCATTGTGGCAGGTGCCTAGAGTTCCAGCTACTTAGGAGGCTGAGGCAAGAGAATCACTTGAGCCCAGGAATTGGAGGTTGCTATGAGCTATGATGCCATGGCACTCTATGCAGGGTGACAGCTTGAGGCTCTGTTTCAAGAAAGAAAGAAAGAAAGAAGGAAAGAAAGAAAGAAAGAAAGAAAGAAAGAAAGAAAGAAAGAAAGAAAGAAAGAAAGAAAGAAAGAAAGAATTAACTGCTTTTCAGCAGACTTGCTTCCGCGAGTATATCAAGTCCTTAATTTTTTCCATCATATAGTGCAAATGTAATTTCTAGCTCTACTTTACTTCAGATAATTACCAATTATAAATTAGCAGGACTTTATGTTTTTTTGTTCAAGTCATTAATGCTCACTGGTACACATGTCTTCAAAAAAAGACAAGGATCATCACAAAAAATGTAGAATTCTGTGTGTACTGACAGATTTTATTGGAGTAAAGATACAATTTCTGCTATAAAGATGCTTTGACTTTACTTTTTAGCAAATGTAGAAGGAGCCTCATAGTGAAACTATCACAAAATTTGAGAACTGAATGGATACCTGAAGTGATAAGCTCCCCATTCCCTGCTTCCCGGAAAGACAATTCTGGAAGCCTTTGGGAGAACTGGAGATATTTGAGGATATTCCAGGGCTTCAGTCTCAATGCCATCCTCCCTGGAGGCGTCTTCAAGGTTTAATCAAAGTTGATGAGAAGATTCCCCCCTCCTATACGCCATCCACACACACTAGCTGGGACACAAGGCCATTCTCTCCTCTTTCACCCTCCCTAGAGAGAGAAAATTGAAAACACTCTCTCCCTAGGAATGGTTAACATGCTTGAGGACAGTTGCTTCCAGTGGCTCTCTGATGGCAAACATCTACATGTAACTGATTGAGCTTGCGCCTTAAACATTCCAATTAGCCATATTTCAGTCCTGCTGCTGCCTAGACAATTTTCCACATGATGCCCCACCCCTCTGCGGCTTACTGGGAATCCTCAATTCTCCATCTGATGGAACTCCATGCTTCTCTGGAGCTGCTGCAATTCTTAAACATTATGTTTGGAAAAAGAAAATGGAATTTGGTCTTCTTTCTAATAACGGTGTGATGAATATTTGAGTGACCCAGTTGTAAACTCACACTAATGAGGACAATTCGACTAAGAGAAGTATTTGTTCATCTTCTTTAGATAGAAGATACTTGTTGCTCGAAATGGCTGCAGACAAGTATAATTATAACCTGGGGTTCTCACCACCTCAATCCACCAACCCATCCAGCCCTGGTTTCTATGGGTCTGCTCCAGACATATCAAATACCTGTTTCTTCTGTTCCAGCTCCATCGTTGCTGACCTAAGACACACTTTCCTTGCATGGCACCTGCAGTTGCTACCAAATACGCCTCCTCTGCTCCACTCTCTCTACTGAAACTGGAGCAATCTGTCGGAAGTCCAAATCTGACTATGCCATTTCCCTGTTTAAAATTAGTCCATTGTTCCATATGCAAACTGCTCAGCACAGCCTGGCCTGTGGGATTCTTCAAGATGCGGCCTATTTCCATTTCAGGGTCACCTCCCGACACCTCTCTGTGATGTAAACCCCAGGGATGCCAACCTACTGAGTCCTCCAAACTGCACTCTGGGGCTTACACACACCTTCCTTCCAGCACTCTCTGCAGGGTGCCCCCCACACCATGCCTTTCTCCTCCCCACTTCCTAGGGTCTGGCCAGCCCTCTCCAAAACAGTAAAAGCTCACATTCCTGTTAAACCATCCCATTACAAAGCAAAAGCTCCACCCTTCAGACCCCAACCTGCCCCCAGGTTCCCAGAAACCTTCCTGCTTATTGTGAGCTCAGGACAAATGCTTCTGTTCTTCTACCCTGCCCCGTCTCCACCACCACGCTCTTCCCTGGCGTAAGAATGCCCTAACAGAACCACAGAGAATAAATTGCAACTGAGAAAGGTTTGATGGTTTTCGATGTCTACAAACTCAGACTTTTGTGATCCTGGTTTTGTGATCCTGGCTGACCCCACTGTGCTCCTGAATCTTATCTCAATATCTCTCTCGCGCTCTCTCTCTCTCTCTCTCTCTGTCTCTCTCTCTCTCTCTGTCTCTCTCTCTCTCTCTCTCTCTCTGTGTCTCTCTCTCTCTCTCTCTCTCTCTCTCTCAGGCCTGCCTCTCTCTCTCTCTCCTCTATCTCTTTTTCTCTCTCTCTCACTCTAGCCTGCCTCTCTTTCGGATCAACCTCCATACATTAGGGAGCAAACTGCTTTGCCTCCCACATAGGTTTCCCTGTCAAACTCTCATGTGAACTTAAGAAACAAAGAGTTCTCTCTATGGTCTAATGTTGGCCTCTCTCATCCTACGTTCTTATCCCCAAACTAATGTCATCCCAGGATGATTGAGAGGGGGAGTATCCGCTTTCTTTTTGAGAGAACCCCAGTATCACCCACCATAGTGTGTCTTAAGTTATAACCCCCAAAAGGAAAATAAAATTGCATCAGAGCATAATGGCTGAAATCCAGCACGTTTCGGCTTATTCAGTCTTGACTTCTATGAGCAGGAGGCCAACTGTGGGACAAGAGAAAGTCAGATTCTGCCTTTTTCATGTCTCCAGCTTGGAGTGAGTGGAAAGCAACCGCACGCCTGCCTTCAGCCCTGTGGGGCTTTGTTCCCACGCTCTGAGAAGCAGATGCATGAACAGCAGCAGGCAGAGGCTTACTCTCGCCAAGAGCACATCAGAACTGACCTGAATTCTCAGACATACATTAAGGAGTTAGGTTTGCAGTTTGCCAATTATTTGCATTTTTAAGGAACCATATCCCTGCAAATGTTGTGCAATTTTTGGAATATTTCTTTCTCCCATGTCAGGATTCCATATGACTGGTTTTCTCAGGAATAATAAGTGGCATTTGCTATACATCTGTAAAATAGATGGATTCTTGGTGCTCAGGACAAAATCCCCCCTTCCCCCATAAGCCCTTTGGCATCTGAACATTCTCCAGTGTCCCCTCCTGCTGCTCTCTGCTCTGCTGCACCCGCCCTTCTGTACCAGGGGCCTCCTTCCCATTCTTGAAGAAGGCTAAGAGTTGCATGATTCCTGACCTGAGGCCCTTCACACAAGTTGTTTTCTCTGCCTGGGACACCATCCCTCCCCCCACACTCACCCTGAGACTCCCAAACTCCTGTCCTTCCAGCACCTCCAGAGACTTCCCCTCTGCCTTCCCCACACAGGGTCAGGACCACCTGTCAGTGAGTCTGTGCTGCTTTAGGACACAGGCTACACGTGTCTTTCCAAACACATCCCTGAACTCCGTGGGTTCAGGCGCCACATGGCTCAGTTTGCCTGTCTCAGTGCCTGGCCAGAACAAGCTTGCTCAATTAATATTATTGTTTTCTTTTGTTGTTTTTTTTTAATTTATATTTTTTCTCAATTAATATTTTTTAATGAAACAATTTTCCCCAAATGACATATTATTCTGGCTGGGAGTTAAACTCTGTGTTCCTTGGTACATTTTTTAAAAATCAGTTTTAAGTCATGGAATGGCTGTTTTCCCCTTCTCCTAAGTGTTTGTATATTACGTGGACCAGGAGGTTCTTCCCTGCCACAGGGAACGATTCACAGACATCTCCTCTCTCCGTCTTCAGCCAGAAGGGCACAGATTCTTCATTAAGTATCTCTATCATTTAGGCTACCTCCCCCACCCCAACCACACACACACCCATGCACACATACACACACAATTCATTCTCTCTCTCTCAATACTCTACAGTCAAATCTGACCTGCATTTCAAATCCACCCTCACCTCCACTTCAAGTTCCCTGGTTCTGTTCAACCACATGTGCCACCACCTTGATCAGACTTAAATTTCATATCATTTTCTTTAAGACTATCATGGCATTCTACCAATTATCTTACTTTTATTTCCTCACTTTGTCAGCTCACAAAGTTGTACTGTGACACTTGAAAAGGAAGGCAAATGGATAGCTTACAAGCGGACTGGTATAATGCAAAAAACACCCCATCTGGAGGGAGACCAGTTCCACTTTGTCTGAAACAGACTCCTCCCCTGACCTTAAAAAAGTTACGAGCCTGCACAGAGCTAGATTTCTCTACCCATAACTTCAGATGATTGTTACCTACCTCGGAGGTCAGGAAGGTTGTTGCAACCCTGGCTGTTATGTGCAGGACCACCCGAAGCCCCAGCAGGGGTCTCCTCCTGTGTTAACACTGCTCACCAGAAGGGAAGGGCAGGAGGCGCTCTTCCCTCTTCCCTTTACTGTGTGATAAGCCTGTCACTTGACTTTGGAGAAGAATTCTTCTACTTTGAAGAGAAAGACGTTCTGTTCCCATATTGCAGTTTCTATTTTCAAAAACTAAAATTCCTGCTCAATTAGAATGTTATCACTGCTTGTACTCAGAAGCATATCCCTGCTACTAGTATAAAATGGTAATAACTTCTCAGATTTGCACTAAGTCAGGCCCTCACAGTCTGCTGCTGGTGACCAGCACGGTGTATTTAAATGAGTGATGTTTGAAACAGACGGCTGTGTGACAGGGATGCCTGTCATGTCTCCTGGGATGCTTTTGCCATAATTTAATAGGTAGGACCAGACTGCTGGAAAAGCTGCCCGTGTCCGTTTGGAAATAACAAGTGGTTAACTAAAAAGCTTGTGATTATGAGTTACATATTCTGATCAGAAATACTCTGTAGTTATTTTTTTCTTCTAATGTATTTTCTAATCCAAACATGCAGAAAATTTGCCTTTTTATTTCCTGAATAGAGCACAACTCCTTACGCCTCTGTATACAATCTCTCTTCTTCCCCCATCCACTTGGCACCTAAAACCTGCTTCTAGGGCACTTTTACTCACGATTCTCTGTTCTTTCTGCTCAGAATTTTATCCCAGCTCCAACATCAGTATAATTTTGGGATAAAGAGCTCCCTAATCTTTGCCTTGGCCACTTTGAACATTTTTAAACCAATATAATTATAAAAATATAAATAAATTATTCTATCATTGGATAAATATATATCTATTCTCCCAACATTGTATGTGCATTTACAAAATCTACTTGCTATTTTATTATAAATACGTGCGAACCCAGCTTATCTTCCTCAGATCTTAAAAAAACTACATTGAGTATCTATGCTCCCCCAAATATACTTGTGAAGTAACTTCTGAGGAGTTCCTTAGCTGATATTCAATAAATATTTTTAAATGACTGAATGTTTAGTTATGCTATCCAGTAAAGTAGCCACTAGCCACATATAGCTATTAAGGTTGAAATTAATTAATTTTATAAAGTAAAACACTCAGCTCCTAGCCCCATTGCAAGTGCTCAATTGTCCCACACGGCTAGAGACTATAGTATCAGAAAATGCTGTCCCAGAACATTCCATCACAGCAGAAAGCTCCGGTGGACAGTCCTGGATTCAACGAATGCGTGAAACATGCATGAATGAAGGATGAATCCATCAGGAGGCTCCCGAGCAAGCGCCCTGCACCCGTCTGGCTTTGAGGGTGCCTTAGATGGCACGACACACACATCTGGCCTAATGTGGAGATCAGCTGCCCTGTAAAAGTGTCACAGCTTGGATTATTTAAAAGGGGATTGGGAAAGCTGTGAAGACGTCCCACGGGTGTGCTGGTCCTTTCCACAGGCCCGTCAGCCAGGTCGTGACAGGCGTGCATCTCGTCTGTTATATTAACACAGGATGCCTGGCCAGAACATGTCACTCAGCTCTACAAAGTGCCATTTCCATGTACTCTCTTCTTCCAGAACGCAAAGATTGATTTTAGGAAGGTAATCTTTTCTGCGTGTTTCTGCGCACAGGCTGGCTGCAGCTGTTCCCAAATGCAACATCAATGCATGTTTTATGAGTCAGTTGTTATTTTTTTTAATGTGTGAAGCTAATCATCTTGAGTATAACACAAAAAGCATTTTCCTTGAAATCTCCAGTGCTGTGTTCCATCACTCAGTCTTGCTGGGAACTTGGCATTCTTCAAATGCTCATTCTTGGGATTGAATGTGTTGAATCTCAATTTTGTAATCGGGCTCCACTCCATGGTACAGCAGGGGGAGGATGTGAGTCACTGTCAGCATTGGGCCACTATCTTAGCCTGAGTCATCTAGAACACAATACACAAGTTTGTTTGTTTGTTTGTTTTTTGAGACTATTCTATGTCGCCATCCATAAAATGTCGTGGCATCACAGCTCACAACAACCTCAAACTCTTGGACTTAAGTGATTCTCTTGCCTCAGCCTGCCAAGTAGCTGGGACTACCGGCACCTGCCACAATGCCTTGCTATTCTTTGGTTGTTGTCATTGTTGTTTAGCAGGCATAGGCCAGGTTCAAACCCACCGGCCCAGGTGTTTGTGGCTCATGCCCTAACCATTGAGACTTTATTTGGGAGGTACAAATCCAGGGTAGAAAGAAGAGAGGGGAAGAAAGGCAAAGAAATGTGGGACACCAGGAGAGTGACACGTCAACGTGTCTCTTCATGAGCCTAGAAGTCACAGCAGCAGCCCCGGGCTTGTGATCACCAGGCATCTAGGCCTTGGCCAGGAAAACGGAAAGGAATGTCTGTGCTTGGAATAGCACATGGGAGGCAGGGAGGACAGGGATTTATCCCGCAAGCTTCTACACATGCCCTATTTCATTGGTCTGTTTGCACTGTGGAGAGTTACACTCAGAACACCAGGATGCATTGGTCCCCTGCAGAAGTGACTCAGGACACCAGGTCTCCTGCCAGGAGTAGCCAGACCTCTCCCTGCACATGGGCTCGGTGTGCGGGGCATGCCCGGGAGGCTGAGCAGATCCAGCCATCTCCTGTATTATCAAAGGTTCTGCCAGGAAGCAGGTGTGGGAGGTGGAGAGTGATTTAGAAGGGAGGAGACAGATGTGAGTTGAGAGAAATTAAATGGACACAGGATTCTCTGGTCCAAGACAGCTTCTCTGCTGACATGCTTACAGGATTCAACTTCAGTGGCAGGAACTATCACTTTTTTAAAGGAAATGTATATCCCTTTCCAGGCTTTTCAAAGTGATATCATTCTGATTGAAAAGGCCCTAAAGATGAGCAAATCCCACTCCACAAATGTTTCGTGTGGAAAAATTAATGTTAGCACCTGGTGTTTGATGGGCTGGAGTTGAGATGAAAAATGCTTCTCTTACTAGAAGTGAGCTTGCCCCACAGACCAGCCAGGTAAAATGACTTAAATGCTTTAAAGCCCCTGTTTTCTCTCCATACCACAAGGAAATTGTATCCGGGCAATGATTGGTGGAGACTGAGCATGGAGGGCTGCCACCAGACCCCAGAAGGTGTCACTGGGTTTGATCCTAAGGAGGAGGCTGAGAGTCTCCTGATCTGCGGCCATTGAAAGCTCTAAGTGCAGGGTGCAGCAAGATCGGGGTGACCTTCAGGTGGGAGAGGCCCAGGAGCTGTGAGGAGAGGAAACCATGAAGGATCTCACTTTGCAGAAACCAGGGCCAGGTGCCTCTCCTCACCTGGGGAAGGGCAGCTCAGCTGTGCAGGCAAAGGAGGACTGAGTGCACAGGAACTGGGAGGGGAGCAGAAGAACATTGTGTATTGTGGGAAAGACCAGGGGACCCCAAAATTACAGGCTTGAGTCACCTGGGGACAACTTAACAAAGGGCCGATAGCATCAGACAGGTTAAAGTGATGAGTGGGGCACTTTAACAGAACCTTGACGTGTTTGTGTTTGCTGTGTTACTTTGGCTGTGGTGCAGAAAATGGAACCAGAGAGGATTTTCTAGAAGGAAAGCAGTTTGGAGTAAGTTGCTATGGACCAAGTAAGAGGTAAGGAGCATCTTTATCTTTGGGGAGCTCAATTTATATTCATCTATAAAGAAATAGTAGTATGTACCTCAGACTGAGGTTTAGAGAGATTTAATTATCTAATGTCTTTGAAGTTCTTGGCACAGTAGCTTGGTGGCCAGACACTGAATCGGTGCCCGTGAGTTGCTCCTCCTGGAAGTCACTCTCTTGGTTCACTCACTCACCTTGACGGTGGCTGGGACATTTGACTTGCTTCTAACCAATGAAATACAGCAAAGAGGGCAGGCATTTACTTCTGCAACTATGTGACCAAAAATCATGACTGTCCTGCTGAGAGACCCTCTTCCCTGCTGGTTTTGAGAAAACAATCTGCCATATAATGACCTTTCCTATGGTCAATTCCTGTGGCAAGAATTGAAGGCCACCTCTGGCAGACAACCAGCAAGACCTTGGCTCTCGGTCCAATTACCTACAAGGATTCCAAGGCCACCGACAAGCATCTGAGCTTAGAAGCAGATCCTTCCCCAGTCAAGCCTCTGTTATGTACTCTGACACCTGGTTTGCAGCCTCACAAAGCGTGCAGCAACCCAAGGCAGACTTCCGCCCCACAGAAACTGTGATAGTAAATGTGTGTGCATCTTTCTGCTTCCAAGTTTGTGTAGCAATGGATAACTAATACAGCAGTTTCTCTGCAAACCCAGTTCCCTTACCTTGTGCTACACTGTCATAGCACTGATACACAGTCTAAAAAATACTATCAAAATCATTCATTAAAGCCCAAGTGCCCATTAATCCACAAATGGATTAACAAATTGTGGTATACGTACACCATGGAATATTATGCAGCCTTAAAGAAAGATGGAGACTTTACCTCTTTCATGTTTACGTGTATGGAGCTGGAACATATTCTTCTTAGTAAAGTATCTCAAGAATGGAAGAAAAAGTATCCAATGTATTCAGCCCTACTATGAAACTAATGTGTGGTTATCACATGAAAGCTATAACCCAGTTATAACCTAAGAATAGGGGGAAGGGGGAGGGGGTGGGGAGGATGGGTAGAGGAAGGGTGATTGGTGGGATTACACCTGCAGTGCATCTTATAAGGGTATATGCAAAACTTAGTAAATGTAGAATATAAATGTCTTAACACAATAACTAAGAAAATGCTAGGAAGGCTATGTTAACCAGTGTGATGAAAATGTGTCAAACAGTCTATAAAACCAGTGTATGGTGCACCGTGATCGCATTAATGTACACAGCTATGATTTAATAATAAAAAAATAAAATAAAATAAAAGTCATTGACGAGCCCAGTATACTCGTAGAACATGAAGTAAACATAAGTAAGTGCCTAGTGTAGAGTTTTTCTCCTCCCAGACATGACCATGGTAGGCAGCTTCTTACACATGTTTATTAAAAAGTATTTACACTTGTATAAGTATAAACATGTATACTCATAGGTATTTGTATTTCTGCAAATGGAATCATGCTATGAATATTGTTAGACATCTTGCTTTTTTCACTGGAAAATAATCTTCTTTTAAAATCATTTATCTGTAGTATGATTCTTTGTCCCAGTTTGCATGGGACAGTCCTGGTTTACACATTTTGTCCTAGTATAATTATCAATAAGATTCCTTCCCACTCCCCAAAGTAGCCTGGTTTGGATAAATCTCGTGGCTACTCACCTTACCAAGTGAAATGGATTTTCGTTTTTACTCTTAGTAAGTTTCATGGAATGTCACATCATGGATACCTCAAATGTAACTGATCACCTATCCATGGGCAGGGAGCTCCTTATACATTTCTTTGAACTCCTGTGAGAGCACATGTGGAGGATAAATTCCTAGCAGTGAAAATTTCTGGATCAAAGACTTTGTGCCTTTTACATTTTTGCCTAAAATAGTATTTTCATTTACTTTTCAATTGAATTATAATACAGCAAGTCTTCAAATATCATTTTGTTATAACATTAACGTGTGGAGTTTGCTGCATGTCTATGTGCATTTTCTTCAGGTACTCCGGTCTCCTCCAACGCCCCAAAGCTGTGCCTATTAGGTGAGTTGATATGTCTACCTGGTCTCAGCGTGAGTGTGGGTATGAATGTGCCCTGCAGTGGAACGGTGTCCTGTCCAGGGTTGGCTCCTGCCTTGTGCCAGGACCTGCCAGAATAGGCTCCAGCCACTGTGACCCTGACCTGGAATAAATAGTAAATACAGTTGAACCTCTGTAAGTTGACCATCCAAGGAATGGTAACAAACTGGTCAGCATACGGAGTTGGCCAACATAAGGAACTAGGCCTACGGTACTGATATGTACATGTCCAGTCTATGAAAGAAAATCAGGGTAACTTAAGAAGGTGGTCAATGTGGGGAGGGCTCAACTATGGAGGGTCTGCTGTGATTTTTCTTGCTTGTTTTTATTAACCTTTCTCTAATATGTGTATAGCTCACATTTATTTCGATTTTTAGTATTAGAAGTAACTTAGTTTTTTTTTTTTTTTTTAGAAGTTTCATGTTTTTGTGACCACAAATATGCCATAGGAACTGTAGTCTTGTTCATATCAATTAGCCTATGATAAAACTGGTTTCATTATACATTTTTCCCTTGAAGTCTCCTGTCCCTTAAAGTTTCCTGCAAATGACATTGAGGACTTCCTATATTCCATCGTATGAATATGCCATAGTTTATTTACCCACCTTTGACATTTTGAACTCCAGCTCAATTCCTCTTATAAAGGCAAGGTGCAGGTCCAGACTAGCTATTTGCAGCATCCTCACCATCAGAGCCCCGTCTTCCCACATCTCTTCACTGGACTTAGATGGACAGGCCAGTGCTCCCTTCACATGGCTACAGTAGATTCTTATTTGGTTCCTTCCATTCTCCTGGGGGTACCAAGCTCTTTCCCTCCAGAAAACATTGCCTGACTCCCCTGCTACTGTTCCCACTAGGACTAGGAGGGACCCTGTGGTTGTTGCCCTCACAATCAGTACATCTAAATCAATAAATCATTGATTTATCACATTGAACTATAATCCCTTCTTTAATTTCCATATTCCCAGTTGGACTCCATATAAGTTTCCTATTGTTGCTATAACAAATTATCACAAACTTAGTAGCTTAAAACACATAATTTTGTTATTTTATAGTTCTGGACATCAGACGTCTGAAAAGGTTCCCCTTGAGCTAAAATCAAAGTGTTGATAGACTCCATTTTTTAAGGCTGCATAGTATTACATGGTAGACATATACCACAATTTATTAATCCATTCATGGATCTATGGGCACTTGGGCTTCTTCCATGACTTGGCTATTACAAATTGAGCTGCAATGAATAATCTGGTGCAAATTTTTTTTTTGCAAAATGATTTTTGGTCTTTTGGATATGCCCCTAGTAGAGGAATTGCAGGAGCCTTTACCTCCTTTATGTTTACATGGAGAGACCTGGAACATATTCTCCTGAGTAAAATATCTCAAGAATGGAGGAAAAAGTATCCAATGTACTCAGTACTTCTATGAAACCTACTTACATTTACTCATACTTTGTTATGAAAGATAGAACACAACTAAACTATAGGCCAGGATGAAGGAGAAAAATGGAGTGGAAAGGGGGGGGGGGTTGATAGAGGGAAGGTAAAAGGTGGGATCACACTTATGGAGCATATTGCAAGGGTACAAGTCAAATCTGTCAAGTGTAGAACATAAATGTCTTAATACAATAATCAAGTAAATGAGGTGAAAGCTATGTTGACTGGTTTGATGTAACCACGTCAGATTATATAAAAAAAAATCAACACATTGTACCCCACATATGCATAAATGTATTCATGATCTAAAAAACAAAAAAAAACTGAAGTGTCACTAGAGCTGTGTTCCTTTTCAAAGATCTGGGGACAAGGGACAAATCTGTTCTTTGACTTTTCCAGCTTCTAGAGACTGCCCTCATTCGTGAGCTCATGGCCCCTTCCATCTTCAAAGCTATCAGTGGCCCTTTGAGTCTTTCTCATAATATATCATCTTGACACTGACTCTGCTTCCTCCCTCTTCCATTTAGAGATCCTTATAATTACATTGAGCCCATCTGGATAATCCAGAATAATCTCCCTATTTTAGAGATAGCTAATTAGCAATCTTTTTTTTTTTTTTTTTTTTTTTGAGACAGAGTCTCAAGCTGTCACCCTTGGTAGAGTGCAGTGATGTCACAGCTCACAGCAACCTCCAACTCTTGGGCTTAAGTGATTCTCTTGCCTCAGCCTCCCGAGTAGCTGGGACTACTGGCTATTTTTGGTTGCAGTTGCCATTGTTGTTTAGCTGTCCCTCCATGTATGTGGCTGGTGCCGTAACCACTGTGCTATGGGCACCGAGCCTGATTAGCGATCTTAATTCTATCTATAACCCTAATTCTCTCTTGCCATGTAGCACAGCATATTCACAGCATCTGAGGATAAAGATGTGGACATCTTTGGGAGCTGTTATTCTGCCTACCACAGAGTCCAAACCCTGGGAGAGGAGAGAGTATATCTTAGTTCTATTGTATACCCAGTTTCTCAAAAGTGGTGAGCACTCAATAACTGTTTATTGGTTGACTGCTTCCTATCTATGGGATTCTTGCAGGTCAGTAAAGAGGGCTAGCTCTAGGGCCTGCCAGAATGCACATTGCTATCTACTCATCAAAGCAGGCAAGAAAACCTCATTGCGGCAGTAGAAAGAGTATTTTACCCCACTAGTCCTCTCACCAGCTGCACACTCCCTTTCCTCAATACTGATTTTAGCCTATAGATGCTGAAGACAGGGGCAGTCACAGGTGTCTTTTAGGACAGGGGCCCTATCATGCATCGGTGTGTTCCCTAACACAGAGCCTGGCACACGTGCAGAACCCAATGCATGTATGTTGAGGGGGTCAGTGTGGAAGAGGAGTCCATCTGGGGCAGCAAAGCTGATAGCAAGGTGTCCCATAGGACACTAGCTCAGGGTGAGGGATCTAGAGCCCAGACATGGTGCCTTCTACAGGACCATAGGTTTCTGGGGAAGACTGTGGTACATCAGCCGGGTTACCAGAGTACCAGGTAGTCTCAGATTTGGTGAATCAGGCCAGGCAGGAAGTCAGCAGCAAGCAGACAAGGCAGTGCCCACATGGACAGCCTAGCAAGAGAGGGGTCAAGGACCAAACCTGGTATATAAAAGTTGACATTGAAGGCGTACATGAGGAAACCACAGGAGAGGAGGAGCAAGCTTAACCAGAGGCAGGTTCCTGCACCTGTTCTGGGTATTTACATTGTCCTCTGTAATGGGAAACAGTCTGCCCAGAGGCTCCAAGACCACACGTGGTGCCCATGGCATGGCAGCAGGGACAACAGCTACTAGGCCTGTGGTTGGCAGACTCCAAAATCAGATGGGAGCTGGAGATAGTAGCTTCAACAAGCACCAGTCACAGTAGATACAACACTGAATAGGACAGCTGCCTCCCGTGCGGAGCACACAGCCTCTAGAGCAGAGATTTTCAACTGGAGTGCCACGGCACGCTAGTGTACAGGAGGAGGATCTTAAGTGCCCTGCGAAAAATTTTAAAGACCATTAATTAAATTATTTTCTAAAGAAGTTCAAGGCACAGTAATTATATTCTTTTTTTACTCTTTTTTGGATTGACATAATTTAAGTATGCTGTGGAAGTTTAACCATAAGTTCAAGGGTGCGTGAGATAAAAAAGGTTGAAAAACACTGCTTTAGAGCAATAGCTGGGCACTATACAGCTAACTCTTACACACTGTGGTAGATTAGAACAGAGGGCCCTAAACGGAAAACACTCTTTTAAAAAAGTCTCATTTATCCTTTCCATGTGGTAGACATTGTATTCTCCATTTTTTAGAGGAGAAATGTGAAGCTCAGAGAGGGTAGGCATCTTGCCCAATGTCACACAGCTGGTAGGTGGCAGAGCCTGTTTAGAAACTCAGATTTCTCTTACCCTAAAATGCATATTTCTAAACTTCATTCCATAAAAGCTGAAGCTATTTTTCTTCATTGCCAAGCACACCACTAGGCAAATAGTAGGCATTCAGTAAATGCTTAAGTGAATGTCTTCTTTGAAGTAGAGTTAATTCTTAGGCTCCTGTACTCTTCATGCAGTTCTATTGTAACTCTATTTTAGCAAAAACCCTTTGGTACATTTCACTCATTCCAAGTAGAACTTGAAACAAGATAATTTTGTGTTTCTGAGCTTGCTGAACTACCAAACTCTGTATTTCTGAGAGACAGGGACTATATCCCACCAATTTTCAGCCTTGCACACAGTAAGTGTTTAATAACTGTGAGCATGAACACGTGAAAGTTAACCTGGCAGTGTTGTGCTTAATGGATTGGAGAGGAAACAAAAAGCTGGGCTGGTTGGTGGGTGCTGTTTTATTCTTCCTGGTATTAGTATGGTTCCTGGTGCATTAAAAGTGCTTATAAACATTGGCTGAATCAATGAACGAGTTCTGCATTTACCCTGGTTCTAGTAAGTTGTAGCAGCAGAATCCTATTCACTTGGTTAGTTCTAGAGCCCAGGATTGTATCACATTCTGGAGACCCTCCAAGTCCAGAGAATTAGAACATCTCCCTGTCTCCAAAGAAACGACATCTCAGTTCCAAGTAGTTATACCACAATCATAAACACAACCACAGAGGAATGGAAGCAAACCACCAAAACACTGTGAGTGGGAGGCCCAGCTCCTCTTAACCAGTCAAGAGCATTTCTAAACAAACACAAAGGGAATTACACCTGCTCCGGATCCTGCCAAAAGAATAGAAAGCAAACCCAAGAAATTCAGACTGGCACCAAGCGAGAGCCCTACAGGGCCAAACAGGAAGCTTACTGGGGGAGGAGAGGTGCCAGGATTAGTGGTGGTAGGAGGCTGACCTAATTCCACTGGTGTTCAAGGGATATTATTGCATGGTCCATGAATCATGCAGTTCAAGCACCTCATATTATTTTGACCAGACATAATAACAACAGAATTTTATTGAGTGATTACTAAGTACCGGCCCTATGCTGGGCTCTTTTTACATGTTAGCTCACTTAATTCTCAGAGTGGCCCTGTGGAACTAACACTGAGCAAGGAGGTAACTGAGTGTCAGGAATCATCCAGGTAGGAAAACAAAAAAAGATAAGGCAAGCACAGCACCAAAGCTGTGGACAGGAAATTCAGATATCGACAACTGTTCTGCCCCATCTTGAATTTGTATAAGCTGATGATTCCCAAACACACATCCGTGTAAACTGGGAAAATTTTCAAAGAAAGCTTTTGGAGTCCCCCTCAAGACTCAAGCACAAGGCTCAGAAATCTAGATTTTTATCTATGTTTTTAAAATTTATGTTTAAAAATGTGTACTTTAAATAAAACCCACCTTGAATTCACACTGTGAATATCCTACATATACGGGACTCTTAAAGAAAGTGAAGATGCTAAAATAACCCAGCACCCTACATTGGCTTGTTCACAAACAGCTTTCACTTAGTCTCATCTCTACCTGGTCTCAAATTCACGGCTCTAAACCCCGTTCTTTGGACCCGTGGAGATTGTATTTCTCTGGACTAGGCTCAGTCTTTAAATCTGAGTTAGTTCCCAAATCCTTTGGATTAACTTGACCCCTTGGCATTTTGTGCAACTATAGGTGACAATGTTCTCATAACCCAAACATTTGCATCTAACTAAGCAGAGCCAGAGCCCTGTTAATGAAAATGGGGGAGGGGACACTCAGACCCAGGGTACCACCAATAAGATCAACATACAGAAGGATGAAGGTCCTACAAGACCTGCCCAACTAAAGGCTTCATATCTACTTCGTGTTAGAAGAATGAATCCCTTAGAAGTCTTGAGTCCTTACACAAGAGGATACAAGTGAGTGGGGAACTAAGGGTCTGACATTGAAGGTAGAGTTAGAACCATCTCATCAGGCTCCTGGGTTCTGAATACTCTCCTGAATACTGGTCAAGAGCCATCTCCACCAACCCCCATCCCTTGTCTGTAGCACAGGCAAACACCTCTGTTCATTCTTGGCAATCATCCACCACCCACTGACAAAAATAGACCAGCTGGCCTCAGCAAGCACTTTGCTTTCACTGATGAGAAACAAACACCCATGTGGTTTACTTTCCCTTCAGAAAATCCAGGAAGCTTCTTGACAGAACACATTGGGAAGGTTTAGTGAAGGTCAAGAGTTTAAGTTTTAAAACCTAAACCGTTTGACAGGCCTTCTAAAGGTGATAAAAGGCAAGAAACTTATGGTTGACTTGAAACTCTTGCACTTTGTGTCTCATTCACTAAATGTGGTAAGACATTCATTGGGGTCCCTTAAATGCAGAAAAATGTAACTTCACGGAGGCACATTTGTGTTCTACATAAAAAAGAACTTTCTAATAGAGTTGTCCATCAGGGGAAGAGTCTGCTCTAGGAGATAGATGTGAGATCATTATTCTCATTAGATGTGTCTCTGATTATTTGTCAGCCAAGCCATGGGTGTGATATTGGAGCAAGATGACTTTTAAGGTATCTTCCATGCCCTAATTCTATGACACCATGATCCTTATCACCAAAAACTCTGAAGTCTCGACCGGGACATGGCAAAATGTAGAACAATGAACTCAGAAAAGGCCTCTTCAATCATCAGAGCTCAGCGACTCATGCCTGTAATTCCAGCACTTTGGGAGGCTGAGGTGGGAGGATTGTGAGCCTAGGAGTTTGAGACCAGCCTGGGTAATACAGCAAGACCCTGTCTTTACAAAAAAAGAAAGAAAAGAATCAGAACTGGTCATGTTCCAAGAGATATTCCTGGAAACCTCTGTGGCCATGGTAACGTACCAATGTATACCCTAGTAATATTTCTGGATGTTTCAGTCACTGAGAATTCAGGAAGTTTCACCTCTGGATAGTTTCTGCTAATCAGCTCTACTTTTTGAAATAGTCTGTGCCCAACACCAATCACCCTGGAATGCCATCCCTTCCTGATGGACACGTCTTGGCTATAGCTCATGCTCCCAAATCTCTAACACAGACCTCTCTTCCAATTAGATTGTTCCAATTGGTGTCTATTTTCAGGTAATGTATTTCAAACTGCTTCCATTTAAATATTTATTAGAAATTTTAACTGAAAATACCTGAAACTGGTATTTCACCATCAAACCACCTCCTTCCAGTCTTGCTCATTTCAGTTAATGGCAACTCTATCCTTCCAAAACCTTGGGCCAAAAACCTTGCAGTCATTTGTGACTTTTTCTTTTATAGCTCACATCCAGTCTGTCATCTCTCCTTTCAAAATATATTCCAAATCTGACCATACCTCACCTCCTCCACTGCTACCACCTGGTCTAAGCCATGGTTATCTCTTAACAACATTAACACAATAATCTTTCAATTTATTTCTCTGCTTCCCTTTTTAGTCTTTCCCAGCACAGGGACCAGCATAGGTTTATGGGAATGTTCTATATGGTGATTGCAGTGGTGGTTACATGACCTCATACATTTATCAAAGCTCATCAAATGGCACACTTAAAATTCGCAAATTTTATCGTATATAAATTATGTTGTAATAAACAATGAAAAATGTAAATTAGATTATGTCACTTCTTTGATCAAAACCTTTTAAAATGGTTTCTCGTTTCATTTACAGTACAACCCGGAGTTCTTACAATGGCCTTCCAGGTCCTATGTAATCTGTCACCCCCATTCACTCTCGGACCCGTCTCCTAGTATTTCCCTTTCCACTCCCTTAGCTCTAACCACACCAGCCTACTCATTTTCCCTCTGGCACATTAGGAAATCTCCCACCTCAGGACGGCGTGTGTGCCATTCCCTTTGTCTGGACCACTCTTTCCCCACTACTATCAGTGTGGCTTTTTCCTTCTTCTTCAAGTACTTTTGCAGTTGTCATGTTCAAGAGAGGCTTTCCTTGTTGATCCTATTTATTCAGGCTTCCTTTTCATTGTTAAGACCATGTTAATGTAATTATCGGTGGATCTGGGTTTAGGTCCACTATCTTGCCATTTATTTTTTATTTATCCCATCTGTTCTCTGTTCCTTTTATTACTTCCTTTTCTTCTTTCTTTTGTATGAAGGGGGAAAAAATGCTCCACTTTATCTCCTCTCTTGGCTCTTTTTCTGTTTCATGTGGGTTTTGTTTGTTTTTTGTCTTAGTGGTTGCTCTGGACGTTATAGTATGTATCTAAAACTTATCACAGGTCTATCTTGAAGCAAGATTATATCACTTCACGTACAAGGTAGGAAACATCCAAAAACATATTTACTCTGTTTCTGGCCTTTTTGATATTGCTGTGATATCTTTTATTATTTCTATGTTTATATATTATAAACCCCACAAATTGCTGTTTATTTTTGATTAAAATTCAGTGGTATGGACTCAGGGATTTCTATTTTATTCAGTGACACAATCTACCACTCATTATTATAATGACTTGATCCTTAAATTTTCCTGGATTGGGCCAATGGGGATCCCTTTAAGTTAGTTCCTGTGTCCTTTTGATACAGTTTCCCCATCATTTGAGTACTTTGTTACTTCTGGTAATGGGTTCCAGGCTCATTTTATACTCCTTTGCCTTTGCCCTAAAATCAGCCATTTCTCCAAAGAGGCTTGGTTCCTTTTCATGGAAAGTGATATTCACAAACCAGGATCCGGGGACACAGTGTGCTCCTTGCTCCTGGAATGCTACTCATGGCTTCTTGACTCCTGTCCTCTTAGTGGACAGAGCTAGGAAATGTACATATGTGTACACTCACATATACATCATGGCCACACCTATAACTATCTCTCTATTACAACCATAAGTTCTCTCCAATTCCAATCCAATCACAGGGTTTATTTTAGCCTTCTTTCCATATTTGTAACTGTCTTCACTAACAGTGAGAGAATTGGCTTTTATTTTCCTCTGTATATTTATATATTTTCTCAACCTTCCTGTATATAACCAGTATCCTAGCTCCTCTGGGGCCAGCCTGTAGGCCAGTGGCCTCACTGATCCCCCCTAGTGACATTAGAGCCAACCCTTGCCCTACCAATCCTTGCTAGTCAGGCTGGAGCCAGAACCTAACAAAGGGCTCAATAGCTTTTGCAAGGAAGCAGAAGGGATGTCGGGATTGATCCAAGGCTGATAATCCAGGGGTGATCTGTAAAGCAGACAGGAAGATGAAGAAGATTGGATACTGAGAATGCCATGGGTTTCTGGCAGGATGTAGAAGAGAAAATGTGCCAGGAGGGACACTGAATTAGTAGAAAATGGAGGGATGGAAGTACTGAAGATCTTGAGAAAAATCAAAGAATAAGTATGGTGGGGGGTAAGCTATCTGAAGGACCCGGCCACTTCCAAATAGCTGGCAAATGCCTGACTACATCTACAAAAGAACTGGCTTCAGGGAGATCTGGTTCCATCGGAACTTTTATCGTCAAGTGGGTCACATCCGGGAGAATTGCCATTAAGCAGACATTTTGCCAAACAGGGATGACAGGTGCTTCCCCTCCAGTGAATTAAACCCCTAATAGCAGAAGTCAAGGAAGCACATGTACACTCACACACAGACTGAGTATAATACTGGCCCCTACTCAAACATCATCAGGAAGTCAGACTCCAAGGCAAGCCCTCTGTCCTGAAGCGACTCTTTCTTGATATCGCAGGTATCAAAGAGAAAAGGAAGAAATGGAGCTTTGGGGAGTTCCTGAACCCAGAAGCCTGGTTCTGAGGGACCAATGGAAACGGATGAATTAATAGCTGAATAAGTAAATAAGCAAATATAAGCTGGACCTTGAAAACTGAGTAGGATTTCTATCTGTGAGAGGAAGAAGGAGTAGAATTCACCCGGGAAGCAACTCAGTCAAGGCTCCGGAGCAAGCTACATAATGGGGAAAGCATGTGTGTGGGGAGGAGTGGATGCATCTGCTTCTCTGGGGGTGACAAAGGTCAGAGTCATGTCAGAGTGGAGTCATACCTCTAGCCCAAACCAGGTACTTGGTGCTGCTTGGCAGTGCAGCTGTACATCAGTTTCCTCCTTCATCCCTGGGAGTGGCTATTCAAGCCTCTCCCTTTCTCAGCAGACAGTTTCCCTGGCTTCAGGAATTAGCATCAAGACTATCAGTCATGAACTTCCTTCACCTCCTGCTCTGCACCTGCAAATTATTGCATTTACACTTACTCGCAACTTCTTTCCTCCCCAATCATAGGAGGAGATGTCCCATCCAATGCCAATTCCCCAAATCACACTCAGGCTGTCTTCCCTTCTCCCTCACAAAAACATCATTACCCAAGTCGTCACCCTCAATTCCTTTTGGGCTCTTTCTCCAAAACCAGGAACAGGCAAATGTCTGTCTCCTCATGAGCACATGAAACAGCAATCCTATACCCTTTAGCAATTGCCTAATGTTATAGATTTGAACGTGTTGCCTCCAGCATTCAGGTGTTACCAATGTGATAGTGTTAAAAGGTGGGGCTTTAAGAGGTGATATGCCATAGGGATCCTCCCTGGTGAATAGGATTAGGTGCTCTCATAAAAGGATTTGTAGAAGGAGTTGTTTTTTTCTTGCCCTTTTGCTTTCTACCATGTGATGATGTGGCAAGAAGGCCCTGGTCAGCAGCTAATGCTTTGATCTTGGGCTTCCCAGCCTTTAGAACTGTAAGAAATACATCTCTGTTCTTTATAAATTACTCAGTCTGTGCTATATGTATCCGTTACAGCAGCACACAACAGACTAAAATACCTTTTCTTTCCTTTTCTCTTAATATCAAAGCTTATATTTTGGTTAATTATATCTTATCTCAAGGAATTTGGATTTCGAGACCATTGTCTGCCATTTTCCTCCTTTGCTGGCAAGGTAACAAACTTCTCTTTCCTTCTTCTCAAAAAAATTATATCTTATCTCTAAATATAAGAATAATACATGTTTATTACAGAGTATTTAGAAAACTGTGCAGGAAAAAAGCTTTATAATCTTGCTGCTCATTTTAGGGTATCTTCTGAAGATACTTTGTTTCCATATGTCTGTATCTATGTTCAACCTTTAATAGCTAACATTTTACTGAGTGCTCTCTGTGTACCCAGCTCACCACCTCCCAGTGAGGGTCTTACCCACAGTTGCCCATCCAGTGAGTCTGGATTCAATCCCAGAAAGGCAAACTCCTAACTCGGCCTCTAATGTATAACAGAATAAGAATCATATTATAGGTAGAGTTTAGTTTATATTGTGAGCATTTCTTTCTTTCTTTCTTTTTTTTTTTTTTTTGAGACAAAGTCCCAAGCTGTCACCCTGTTTAGAGTGCTGTGGCGTCATAACTCATAGCAACCTCAAACTCGGGCTCAAGCTATCCTCTTGCCTCAGATTTTCGATTTTTTAGTAGAGATGGGGTCTTGATTTTGCTCAGGCTGGTCTCAAACTTGTGAGCTCAAGCAATTCACCTGCTTGGCCTCCCAGAGTGCTAGGATTACAGGCATGAGCCCCTGCACCCAGCCCATTGTGAGCATTTTTCGATGTTGCAAAATATGTTTTGGAAATGTGATTTCTAATACATAGCCACGCTTTTGGACAGGATAGTTTGTCCTCTTCCCTTCAGTGTCAAACCATTGATGTTTACCCTCACTTTCCACCACTCAACGATGGAAACACACCCCCAGAAGGGTCATAAGGTAACCTCTTTGATAATAACTCCAATGGACATGTTATAACCCTTTTCTTTCTTGACTCTTCAAAAATATTCAACATCATTGTCCTTCCTTCTGTCATTTAGTCAGAAGATATTTATTGAGCACCAATTATGGGCCAGGCACAGTGTCAGGGACTTCCTCCTCTGTTGATTTATAGGGCACAGTCTCTTTTTGTTTCCCTCTCCTTCCCTGATCATGTTTTCCTAGCCTTCAAGTTTATGGCCCTGTGATCTTCAGCCCACTTTAAGTGTGGAACTCCCCAGAGGCCCAGGTTGGGGTTTTCACCAGAGTTTCTCAGCCTTGATTGTGCCTTATAATCACCTGCAATGTGTGCTAAAGATTCTGGTTGCAACTGGGGCCCAGGCTTCAATATTTTGAAGAAGCTACGTGTCCTCCACTCAATGGTTCCTCTCCTCCTGTGCTCCCTTCTCAGGGAATACCATATTTCTCCATCCACTTATTTAAACTGGAAACATTTCCTTCTCCCCTTTTTCCAATCCAATGGATTCTACTGCCTTACTATTTTTCAAGCCTTTCTACAACTCTCCATCTCCAATCTATTGTCACTTCTTACATTAAAATGTCCTTTAATTGATCTCGTTTCCAATCTTGCCTCACTCCAGTCTTTTGATGGTAGTTGTTCCACATTGAAAATAGTTTTATTGTTTCTCTCCTGATTATATAAATTCTACAAGATCAATATAAAAGTTAAAATAATCATAAGAGGAAGAAAAAAATAAACACCTGAAGTCCCACCACCCTGAAATAGTCTCATTCCTCTATTAACCTTTTGCTGATTGTCCTTTCATGCACTTTTTTATGTTGTTCACTCCTATAAGAAAAAGGTCTGAACTTTGGCCTTCACTGCAATGCAGATGTCACAGGTGGCCCCGAAGGAGGAACAATTTTAAGTAAGAACAAAGAGGGCCTAGAAAGAGTGTATTGTAAACAAATGGGGTTATATATGTATCATAATGCTGCTTTGCTTTTAATGAGGGTGCGTTTTATTTAAATACTTTTTTTCCCCTTACCTTCCCTGCTCTTTCTTTTTCTACTTCTCACACCCTCACCTGCAGCCCAGGTCATGGATGTTGATAACTCAGTGTGTTTACTTTTCATACCTTTTCTCTGTGCTCATGTAATCATCATATATTGTGTTTGGCTCCCTTAACAGTGACCCAACGACAGAAGCTTAATCACTCATGAGTTTATTCTTGTATGTAGAAGTTCAGGGCTGTTTCCATGGCTCCACCAGATAATCAGAGAGCCAGGGCTGATCAAACTTTCTGCCCAGCAACCCTTTACAATATCTTCAAAGTTGTAAAATGACTGTGAAAGTGCCAGCTATCACATTCTTATTTCAAATTTTAAATGGAAGAAGACCAGGGACAAAAAAAGAGCATCATCAAACACTTCATCCAAAGCTTCTACTTATAACTCATTAGCCATTTGCATGTACAAGAAAAGCTAACAAATGCCCTTTTTCTTTGGGCACATTGCCACCTCCAATATTGGAGGTTCTGTTTGTAAGGAAGACAGAGAAATTGGATTTAGGTAGGCAATCCGTAGGTTGTCCCTACACACACACACACACACACACACACAAGGTTTTAGGGTTGTTGATTTGCTGTTGATGGATGTCATAATTTTCTGAAAGTTGATTCAGAGAGGATGCATATGCCTTTGCATGTAGCTTTTCCCACTTAATCACATTTTATGGAACTCCCCCCAACACAATTAATATAGATCTAACTTACGTTTTTAAATGGCTACATAATTTCCCATAGTTGTGCACACTATAATTTATTCAATTATCCCCCTAATGGTGGGCATTCATTTGGTTTTCAGTATTTTGCAAACTACAAACAATCAGCAATAAATGCCTTTGTGTGTGTATCCTTTGTACCAGTGGTTTTATTTCTATAGGCTGGATTCCCAGCAGTGGGATTACTGGGTTGCAAGGCAAACATATTAAAATTTTATGGTCTTTGCTTGATTGCCAAGATATTTGCAATCATTCATATTTCAACCAGCAATATACAAATATTTGTTTCTTTTCTTTTCTGTCTTTATTTTTTGAGATAGAGTCTCACTTTGTTGCTCTTGGTGGTGTCATAGCCCACAACAACCTCATACTCTGAGACTACAGGTGCCCACCACAACACCTGGCTATTTTTAGAAATGAGTTCTCACTCTGGCTTAGGCTGGCCTTGAACTTTTGATCTCAGGCAATCCACCCACCTTGGCTTATTTCTTCTTCATTCTGACCAATAGTAGGTATTTCATTCTTCTTAACTTATACTAATCAGAAGGATAAAAGTGATATAATGTGATTAATTTTCATAATTAATATGATAAAAAGTGATATAACATGATTAATTTTCATAATTAATATGAATATAATTTTCATAATAATGATATTGATCATTTTTTAACATATTTATTATGCATTTGAATTTTCTCTTCTATAAATTAGGTATTCATTCATGCCATGTATCTATTTCTGCTAGCTGCATTTTCTAATCAGTTTCTGTGAGTTCTTTATATGTTATAGATATTAATCATCAATTTATATGGTACATTTTGTATACTAGTACACTACATTAAAACTTTATTGGCTTTTCATTGCCTACAGAATAAAGTCCAAGTTCTTTAACAAAGTAAGGTAGGTTGTCTGGGTAGGAGATGGTGTTCAGATGCTTTTGATAAGAAAGGTTAGGCAACGCCCATTGCCCCATGTATCCATTTATATTTGTTGATTTACACAGAGGTGGAACAGAACTGTCTGTGAGAAAAAGCAGTGGGGGTCCTGGGAACTAAGTCATCATAGAGAAGAAGGAATCTGGACCCCTGAATCAAATGCAGCATTTGGGCCAGAGTGTCCAAGGGTAATCATGTTCTTGGTTCACTGTGGAAGCTAATACTAAAACTTATAGCAGTGTATGTGGTTCCTGGAAGAAAAGGGGTACTTAGCCTGTTTAGGAAGCTGCTATAACAAAATACCACAGACCAAAACTAATTCATAAACAGTAGGAATTTATTTCTTACACTTCTAGGACTTCATGGCTAGGAAGTCCAAGATCAAAGTGCCAGCAGATTTGGTCTCTAGAAAAGGCTTGCTCTCTTCTAAGATGAGTTTCTTGCTGCGTCTTCACAAGGTGGAAGGTACAAACACTGTGTCCTCGCAAGGCCGACGAGCAAAAAGAGCCAACAAGAGCTTTCTTTGTAAGGGCATTAATGCTATTCACAAGGGTGGAGCCCGCATGACTTAATTACTTCCCTGGAAGCCCCACCTCTTAATACAGTTGCATTTAGGTTTAAGTTTCGACATGAATTTTGGAGGGACACAGGGAGCTTGTGTGGAAGTTTAAATAGCTGTTCCTTTGAAGCCAAGCAGCCTTGCCATGGAACTCTTCATTGAACTGTATTGAATGGGAGCATTTCTCTTCACACTTGGCTAGTGCAGTAGCAATAACATCTGGTCTTCAGATGTAGCAGTGATGCTCTAATTTCAACATTATGAATCTACATGTCTAGGTATTTGTGTCAATAAAAGAAAAAAAAAATGTGCCAACCATGCATTAGTATCCTGGTAAATCACTGAGGCCTGGAACTGCAGAACTCTAGCATGGCTAGACAAATTCTAGCAAGTGATAACGTAGATGGGTTCATCAAAACATAAAAGTACTCCCTAAGGAGTCTCCTAAGTTTTGGTAGAAAAAACCCAGAAAATAATTTTAATTTCTTGCAAGGGTCTTGACCTCCTTTAGTCAAGCCAGTGAAACTTAAGAGCTTGTGAGAGCTGGGTGTTGATGCTAATGGCACTGCCTCTATACATCCTGTTGGATCTTGAAACCAGAGGCTTCCCTTCTCATTCTACACACAGTGGCCCTTGCCACTTCTCCAGCCTCATCTTTTATAATTTTCTCTGTCCCTCTCTAAGTTCTGGATATGTTAATCCAGTAATAAATTCCTCCACACGCCATATGTTGTGTATTGGAACTTTGAAGATGCTAGTCTGTCTTTATTTACTGGCTAACTGCCATGAGTCACTTCAGAAACCCCTCTGACTTGCATCCTCCAATCTGGGCGTGAGATCCCTCCCAAGGCTCTCATAACATTCTACGTGCCTCCCACACCACCCCTCTGTCAGGCCGTGCACTAACTTTCTCAGTATTGAGTGCAGTGCCCGACACGTAACAGATATTCAATAATGCTTATTAAATGAGTACACAAATGGATTAGAAAAAGAAATGTTCCTATGTGCTCAATTCTATGCTTTTTTCCCCCCAAGATAAATAAAGGATGTATTCCCTGCCCTCATATAACTGATAATCCCCCTGAGAAGACAGGGAATTTTTGTTGTTGTTGTTTGTTTCTCCCTTCAAAGTACTAAATAATTATACACATGAAAAATTAAACATCCAATTACATAATATACCCTGTAGGAACAATATCCTACAGATATTCCCTGTAGGAATATCTCTCTGTAGGAGATATAATAGAGCCATATACATTAGCAAAAGAAAGAATACCCTCTATTATTAGTGGACATATCTATATAGTTCAAAAATTACCTCTAAACATTATCAAATATCAATATGTGAAGCCCATTGCACCAGCCACAGAAGCTAAAAAGAGGAAAATGACTGACTTTTAGGGCTTATAATCTGGCTGCAACCACTTCAGATTCTGTTTGGAAATAGACAGGGTGTATATAGTAGCAGGTAACAAATGAGCACCACAGCTGGAGTGACAGGGCACACAGCCACATAAAAACAATGCCAGTCTAAATAAAAGCAAAGTCTATGTCACAACAAAAAGAAAAAAAAAAAAAAAAAGCCAATCCGTTTTACTCATTAAAATAGCAAAGATTAAAATAGAAGATATTATGCAGCCTTGGTGGGAGTGCTGATTAAATGAATACTATTATACATGACTCGTGGGAGGATAAATTGGTCCATATTTTCTTGAGGGCAATTTGGTATCAGGTATGGAGATTTTCCGAAATATTCAGAAATACCACTTTGACCTAGTAGTTCTATGTCTAGTAATTTATGTTAAGGCAATAATCAGAGACATGGACATTTATGCGAGGATATTAATAGCAGTGTTATTTTAATGGGAAAAAAATAAAAATGGCAAAAAGGCAAAAATGTCAAACAATGGAGAATCGGTTAAATGACTTATGATTCATCCTTAGGATGGACATCTTGCAGCCATTTGAATCCGTGGTTTTCTGAGGATTTTAGCACGGGAAAATTTTCATGTCATAAAATTAAGAGTTGCAAGGCATGAAGAAAAAGCCTCTTCTCTCCAGCCTTTGAGTCCTTAATGACCATTCAGGAACATTTGGCCTGCCCCAAGTACTCAGTCCTTTTGGACTAGTGGGGGGGTGGTGGTGGTGGTGAATTGAGGTAGGACTGGTCCAAAGAGAAGAGGCAGGCTCAAAACTCTGCCAAGATATTGATTAGACAACGCAGGAAGTCAACCTAGTTAATACTTGTGCTTCAAGCAGAAAATGATCAATGACTGACTATTTGACATGCAAAAACGAGTTTCCATTTGTATCGCTCCTCCAAACCCCAGTTCATCAAGGGCTTTTATATTTATGATTTTATTTGATCCTAACCACAACCCTTTGAGAGAAGCACCGGTCTCCCCATTTTACAGATGAGATCATTGAGCGAGGTTCACCAAGATTAAAGGATTTACCCCAGGTCTCTCTCAGTTAATAAAAACTGGAGTAGAAACTCAGACTTCTGATTCCTCTTTCTTGTTTGAGACCTTTAAGCCCTGACAAGACACATTCTCAGGCAAGAATACTCACAAATAATACTGAAGAGTGAAAAAGATCAATGAAAATCTTTCTAGTGGAAATTTGATTCATGTGATATTTTCCCTTTTGAAATTATTTGTCCTTTTTTAGCCCATATCATGGTTGCCAAGAAGATACACAAGGTGTGTCTCTACCTCCGGGCCTTAGCCATGTTTATTCTTTAATCCAACCCTATGAATGAGTGAGTGTCCCCGTTTCACAACTAAGGACCCTGTGGATGTGAGGGATCAAGAAACTTATTCAAGGAGACTCAACCAATAAGTGGCCCAGGCAAACTCAAACCCAGCTCTTTTGGCAACAAAACCACTTTCCAAGAACTGGCCCCCTCAGGTAGTATGTGCTTAGTAAACACCCTGAGCTTTTCTGGTCCACCAGAGGAGGTTTGGTGGCCTGGATGTTTAAGAACTGTGCCACTGTAGCAGATCAGGGCACAGCACATGGAGATGCATTTGCAGATCATGTGTGAGACAGAAGACGACTGTCTGTCATCAATCAAGCGGATTTGAAATACCCTTTTCTGGAAAATCTTACTGGCTTTACTTAAATCTGCTTAACTTTAGAACATTATATCTACCTCTTCTCTTTCCTGGCTTCACCTGCACATCGTTTTCTCTGAAAATATTCACTGAGGAGTCACAAAAGTGCCTTCAGTCCATCCACGTGACAACTGCCTATGTGTTTGTAGGAGGGAAACCCGTCTCAGGCTTTTGGCCCACCAAAGGCAGGGTCCTGGGCTGCTTAAATCATTGCAAACAGGGCCTAAATCAGCTTTGAATCCTCTGTGCTGACCCTTCTTTGACCACCAGCCCTTTCCAGGGTGAAGACCTGAATCATCTCAGCCTTCAAAAAGTTCAAATCTTAGTTAAAACAACAGCAGTTTCTCTTCCTTAGGAAAAAGATTTTCAGCCTCCAGTTTAGAGTTTTCCCCTTTCCATCCCTTTTACAACCAGTTCCCTGGACTCTCAGCTAGACCCGCCTGTCTTTTCTCACACACACGCCCTTTGTCCCTGTGTCCAGCCTCACGGTCTCCAGGCTTCGGCCCTGGTGTCAGTGGTGAGGACTACGATCTATACAGACCGTGCTTGAGGCAGGAAGTCGAGGCTTTGCTTTGTCACTCCATTTCTTACTGCTTAGCATTTGTGTATTTTTGACATCTGTTTATCCAGCGTCTCCTCCATTAAATTGGAATCACAGAATATCAGGAGCCGGAAGAACTAGTTCATGCCGCACCTCCACAGCCTCTTCCCTGACACCTCTGGGGTCTTTGGCGTTTGTCCCAGAACTCCTGCACATCACAGCAGTCTCCTATGGGGACTGCTGCTTCTTTTTCCTGGTATGCCTGCTTGATAGCTCCAAAATCAGTGTTCAGCACTGTTGACCAGGGAAGCAGAATCTTTGAGCTCCAAACGCCCTCGCGAGACCTCTTTGTTTTCTCAGCAGATCTACGGGCAAGGGCAGGGTGCTTTACACTGCTTCTCTTGTGCCAAGGAATGGCAGGCATGACTACTCTGAGCTGGGGCCAAGCCACTCAGCCTGCCTTTGGTCCCTGCCCCCTCTCCATTATCCTAGCCCCCTGCCCTTTCCTCTCTGGACTAAGCTGCCTGGATTCCTGTGAGCAGGGAATGGGGCTCTATAGCGTAGCACAGCAGAGCATAGCATAATGTAGTATAGTACAACAATTTTTCTATATCCCTTCCTGGACAAGTCTTGCCCTCACATGTCCTAGCCTGAGAGTCTCAGCAGGGCATTTATGCTCACTGATGGCTTGGGTTGGCGATGATAATCATGCCCTGATGAGGATTAACAAGCTTCCCAGGCCTGTTGGGTGACTCTGCCTTGGGAACTGTCCAATCTAGAGCTAAGTCTAGCCCCATAGCAGGGCATGCTTGGCTATGAGTCAGAGCTTGCAAATGCTGAAATTACCACCACCATGTTTCCAGGGATGACACATACTACCAAATGCCATCACTATGTATTTCCTTCCACAGTAAGCCTTATAGCTGGTCTGTAAGTTGGCTTCAGCTTTGGGTAAGTTTCTTTTTGTGTTAGTTCTCAGTTATTCCTGTGAGGGGAAGCAGCAATGGCTTGGATAATCTAAAGGGACATAATATCTAAAAATAAAATAAATGTATCTTTGGAATGTGTTAGGTGATTTATTTGTTCTAAGCAGAGCAGTTACTTTCCTAATGATGCTTAATTTAGGGTAATGAGAAAGAAATGGCATTCTGTCATCCCAGATTAGTTAGATAGGCCATTCTGGAAGTGGGAGAGAGGGGTGAGCCACGAGGCAGGATTATAAAACAGTGTGCTCAACACTGGCTGGAGGAGATACCCACACTCTGTCCCTAAATGTCTAGGGGATTACACCAGCTTAGGGCTTTTGCTGCCATGGCTAGGGTCACACATCCTGCCATCTTCCCAGTTGGTTGGAGGGGCCTGCCATCTTGGAAGTGAAGGAGAAAATCAAACAGAGAAAGAAATGCTTCTTGTGTCCAGGAATGTGAGAATGGTCTCTAAATTAAAAAAAGGTAGGATGTAATGTTTCTTTTCCAGCAAGTATTGTAAGACCCCAGAGAAAGAGAACGTATGTTTTGGGGACCCCATGGATGGTCAACTCCCTATTGCCCATTCTAAATTCCTAGCTCTGATTCCCAGAACATAAAAAGGCTCCAGTGTGTACAGAATGTGACAAGGCAGGGACACAGAGGATGAAATGTACAGAATTTAGACTCAGAAGACATGGATTGCCTCTTATTCACTCTAGGATCTTGGGGAAGCTATTTCATTGCTTTCTCTTTTTTCAAAATATTTATTTATTTATTTGAGACAGTCTCACTCTGTTGCCCTGGGTAGAGTGCCATAGTGTCATAGCTCACAGCAACCTCAAACTCTTTGTCTTGCCCCAGCCTCCAAGGAGTTGGGACTTACTATAGGCACCCACCACAACTCTCAGCTAATTTTTGTTGTTGTTGTTTTTGTAGAGATGGTATCTCACTCTTGCTCTAGCTGGCCTTGTACTTCTGAGCTCAAGCCATCCACCCACCTTGGCCTCCCAGAGTGCTAGGATTATAGGTATTAGCTACTGAACCAGGCCTTTCATTGCTCTCTCAGTGAACCCATCTGAAACTATTAAAACAACAGCGATAAGAAGAATAGCTACCTTGCAGAGAAGTGGTTGCTATGAACTGAATGTTTGCGTCCTCATAAAATTCATATGTTGAAATCCTAACCCCCAAGGTGATGGCATTGGGAAGCAGGGCCTTTGGGAGGTTATTGGGTCATGAGGACACTCTAATGAATGAGATCAGTGCCTTTTTTTTAATTTTTTTTTTTTAAAGACAGAGTCTTACTATTTTACCCTTGGTAGAGTTCTATAGTATCACAGCTCACAGCAACCTCAAACTCTTGGGCTTAAGTGATTCTCTTGCCTCAGCCTCCCAAGTAGCTGGGACTACAAGAGCCCACCACAACGCCCTGCTATTTTTTGGTTGCTCATCGTTTAGCAGGCCCAGGCTGGGTTCAAACCCCCTAGCCTTGGTGTATATGGCCGGCACCCTACCCACTGAGTACAGGTGCCACCAGAGATTAGTGCCTTTATAAAAGAGGCCCAAGGGACCTTATTCATGCCTTCCGCCATGTAAGAATACAAAAAAAAAAAAAAAAAAAAAAAAAAAGTGCCATCTATAAACCAGAAAGCCCTCACCAGACAGCAAGTCTGCTGATGCCTTGATCTTGGACTTCCCAACCTCCCAAACTGTGAGAAATAAATTTCTGCTATTTATAAGCTACCCAGCCACTAGTATTTTGTTAGAGCAGCCCAAATGGACTAAGCCAGTGGCAGCTAAATAATATTTATGAAAGTATTTTGGAAGTTGTAATGTCCTGCACTACTATTAGTTATTACTGTAACTATGACTGGCTCAGTGAGACCCAATCACAGTCCTGGAAATACAACTCAAAGGACACGCTGGGCTGGGCGCAGTGGCTCACACCTGTAATCCTAGCACTCTGGGAGGCCAAGGTCGGTAGATTGCCTGAGCTCACAAGTTTGAGACCAGTCTGAGCCTGAACAAGACCCCATCTCTACAAGTAGCCATGTGTTGTGGTTGGTTCCTGTAGTCCCAGCTACTGGGTGGCTGAGGCTAGAGAATCACTTAAGTCCAGGAATTTGAGGTTGCTGTGAGCTCTGATGCCAGTGCACTCTACCACGGGCAACAAAACAAAACTCTGTCTCAAAAAAAAAAAGAGTGGGGGGGACATGCCCTCCCTATGGTGAGACCTCTTAGAGTTGGAAAAGCAATGTGCTCTCAGCACCTAAGGGCTATGTTCAAGTGTCTGCTTAATTGTTACTATTCTGATTCTGACATAGTCGGAGACAGCACAAAAGCCCAGAGTAAGACTGACTGCCTTCCTGCATGGAGTTCTTTCTCATTTTCATGCCAATTGGTTGAATTTGTTAATGATTCTAGATCTCAGGCTCTCCAGGTATCAGCCTCTTCAGAAATACTTGGCAGTAGAATTGCCTGGTGTCTAAGGATCTACCTTAGACACCAGGTGGGACTCTGCCCAGACTCTTTGTAAGAGGGCACTTCCAAACCCTGCTCAGGCTTCCTTATCTAAGATCCTTTCTTCAAAGGATGAACAGAAGGCAGAGAGATGGGGGAGGCAGGACAGAGGTATGTAATTGGCACTGCTGATCATCCACTGTCCCACTTGACTATATTCTCTCCCACAGAGGAGAGGAAAAAAAGAATCTTAACACAAGCTTTAGGATACTCTAAATTTTCCTTCCCTACTCTGTACCTCCTTATTCTCATCTCTCAATTTGTCTCCTTTCTTTTGACCATATCTACCATTCCTGGCTTTCCTGTTTCTGTTCTTTTGTCCTCATATCTTAAAACCATGAGAAGAAAATGGGATGTGTGCTTTGGGACCAGGGAAGTAACCTTCAGATTCTCATTGTTTCTGAGAAAAAAGACAAACACATTCATCTGGATGATCTCAAATGGCCTACTTTGGTTTAAGATTGGGCATGGCTATTCCTAAGTCTTCATGGACTTGCGTTCCTAACCCAACCAAACCTAATGGAACTCTAACCCTCACTCTACATGCAGCCACCAGCCCATGTCTTTGCTCATTTGGGCTGCTATAACAAACTATCACAGTCTGGGTGGCTTATAAACAACAGAAATCTATTTCTCACATCCTGGTAAGTCCAAGATCAAAATATCAGCAAAGTCAGTGTTTGTTAAGGGCCCACTTCCTAATTCATAGAGGGCCATCCTCACATGGCAGAAAGGGCCAGGAAACTTTCTGGGGTCTCTTTCATGGGGGCACTAATGCCATCAGTGAAGGCTCTACCCTAATGACCTAATCACCTCCCAGAGTCCCCACCTCCTGATACCATCACACTGGGAATCAGGTTTTAACATATGAATTTTTAGTTACATAAACATTCAGTCCATAGTAAGCTACAATTAGTCCTTCACTTCAGGATCTTTATTTTTTTCTTTGTTTTCCTTTATTAAATCATAACTGTGAACATTAATACATTTCTGGGGTACAATGTGCTGATTCGATATACAATATGGAATGCTTACATCTAACTGATTATACTTAGGGTCTTTAGCTAATCCTCAACTATGTATCTGCCACCTCTCACACCTCCAAGTGCTTCCTACCTTTCATGGTCACCGGGTACATTTTAAATTATCTTCAGTGTATGTAATATTTCTGAAAATAGATTATTTTTTTGAGATAGAGCCTCAAGCTATTGCCCCAGGTAGAGGGCTGTGGCATCACAGCTCACAGCAACCTCAAACTCCTGGGCTTAAATGATTCTCTTGCCTCAGCCTCCCAAGTAGCTGGGACTACAGGCACCTGACACAACGCCCGGCTATTTTTTGGCAGGACCAGGCTGGGTTCGAACCCACCAGCTCTGGTGTATGTGGCTGGCGCCTTCGCTGCTTGAGCTACAGGCACTGAGCCCTGAAAATAGATTTCTTAAGAAAATAAACATGTGGTAAATCAGGAATCTTCAAAATGTTCATATCCTGTCTTAGGTCAGATTCCCTAGAGACAGAGCCTGATGTGGAATTGTTGTGCAGGTAACTTTTAGCAGGAGTTCTAGAAGGGAGGAAGGGAAGCAGGATAGAAAAGGGGAAGAAGCTATGCAGGAAAGTGGCTTTAAGAGAAACCTGATTCTCCCAGGAGCTCTGGAGTATAAATGGCACCACAGAATTTGTTTTGCACTAAGGCAAGAGGTAGGTACTTTTGTATTCCCACCCTGGTCAATCATTGGCTGTAGGCTGTGGAGGGTTGTCATTCCCAGGCATGTGGAGAGGTGGCTGCGGCTGTCCAAGATAGGAGTTCATTAATGGCACCCACAGTAGCTGGAGGGAGGACACCCAGGGGCACCAACAGCTTCCAATACATTACTACTCTGATTCGTTAATTCCAGGCCTGGGATTGTGCCATATTGAAATAATTACAGAAAAAAACGCCAAGATATTTATTGCAGTGTTATTATGATAAAGGATTTTAAAAGGCAAAAACCTAAAGTTTCATTAGGACAGGAATAAAAAAGTAAATTGCGTAATAGTATAGTAAAATAAACACATTATGTACTTTCATGGAATTCTTTGTCCCACAAAGCCTGACCTATATCTACCTTCCTGATTTTGTCTGGTACCACTTTCCCCACTTGCTCACTATTCTCCAGCCCAACCGGTCTCCTCACTGTCCCTCCCGTGTGCCAGTCCTGCTACTTTCCTAGGGCTCTTGCATTTACTGCTCCTTCTGTGCCCATATTACTCTGTTCCCAGATCTGCATGTGGCTGCTCCAAGGTGCCATTCAGGACTCAGACTTTCCTTCCCAGAGGGCTTTCCTAAACACCTGTCTTAAATAGCTGCCCTAGTTGCTCTCTGATGCATCGCCCCATTTTATTGCATTTTATCATTCCAAGGTTTGCTCATTTTATTTCTTTACTTATCTTTTTCCTCTCTTCCCACTACTAGAGCAGAAGCTCCACGAACGTAGGACATTACCTGTTCTTTTCCCTGCTTTATCTGCTGCCTGGAGCACAGATGGACTCCGTAGATGACTATTTGGTAACTCAATGAGTGAGTACATATTTTACAATGATGTCTACCAAAGTTGTAATAAAATGGAAAGTGACCAAAGTCTACTGTTTGGTGAAATGATCGTGATGTAAAATGTCTTAGGTTACACAATTATATCTGCATTAAGAGAACTTCTGAGCCTGGACATGAAATTGTAGGGTCTTCAGGGATTTATCCTCTCACCTTGAACAATAAATATCTTGACAAACTTTATGACATGATGGTTTTAGTATATGGATGATAGTTATCATGGGATTATGTCCCTGAGAAAAGGGTGGGGGGGAAATCTAACAGTAAGACCTATGATTGCTTTAGCTTCCTGACTAGAGACAGTTTCCAGACTGCAGTGTGGGGAGGAGGAACCCAAACAGAGCCTGGTAGTCACCCCGAATTGAGCGATTGGAGTTCGGGAAGACGAGATGCCTAAAATTTGAGAAGTAGCATATCAAAGAGGAGGGACATGCCCCGAGAGAGTTGCAAAGCTCTGCTGACTGAGTATTTGGATGAGCACTGATCTGTGTGTGGGTGAGAGAAAATAGCATGAAACCAGGAAAAACACATACAGCTACAGAAGCAAGAATACCCCAAATTCCTGATGGTCACAGAATTCGTTCCCATTCACTACAGTAGAAAGAATACACAGAATACACAGAGCAGTCAGTAGAGTCCTCAAAAGAGGTATGGTACTAGTAATGGAGCTAACTTAGCACTGGACTAACTATGGCTTTGGACCACCTTAGCAAGCTTAAAAGCTTGAAGGAATCAAACCGACTTTAAGTAACTTACTTGCATGCCAGAACAAAGCAGAGCATTACTTAAAGGGTTCTAAGAAAATCCAGTACCCAACAATGTAAAATTCACAATATCCAGCAACCAATCAAAACTTGCCAAGTATCCATCAAAATAGGGAAATAGTCCCCATAACAAGAAGAAAGATAAATCAGTAGAAACAGACCCAGGAATGATAGAGATGATGGAATTAGCAGGCAAGAATATTAAAAACAGCTGTGATAAACGTGTTCCACATGCTGAAGAAGACAGAGGAAAACATGAACACAATGAAGAGAGAAGCAGAAGGTACAGAAAAGAACCAAACAAAAATTAGAGATGAAAAATACAGTATCTGAAGTGAAAAATACACCACGGAGGATTAAGAGCAAATCAGACAATGCAAAATAAAAGATCAATGAATTAAAGACATGGCAGAACAAACTTTCTGAAGAAAAACAACTAAAAAAAAAAAAAAAACAAAGAAAGGTAGGAAGAGAGATTCAGTCACCTGTGAGACAATTCCGTGCATGATAACCTAGCTGTAGGTTGAGCTATTGGTAGAGCAGTGGGAATACAAAAAGTTTTTGAAAATATAATTGAGGAGATTTTTCCAAAATTGATGAAAACTATAAACTCACAAATACAGGAAGGGCAATTATTCCAAGCAGAATAAATATAGAGAAAAACCACATCATAATCTAACTTCTGAAAACTAGCGACAAAAACCTTGGTTGGGCACAGTGGCTCGTTGGTGTAATCCCAGCACTTTGGGAGGTCAAGGCAGGAGGACTGGTTGAGGCCAAGGCTTTAAATCCATTCTGGGCAACAGAAGGAGGTCCTGTGTTTACAAAAAGGTTTTAAAATTAGCCAGGCGTGGTGCATGCCTGTAGTCTCACCTGTTGGGGAAGTTGAGGCAGAACAATTGCTTGAGCCCAGGAGGTTTTGGGTGTTTTTAACTCACTGTGATGAAACAGCCTGCTTACGAGCTCTAAAGCCAAAGTTCTCATGTGTCCCAGTCAACACAGAAGCTTTTTGTTAGTTTGTTTAGGGAGGGGATGACTCTGCTGGCTCCATGTTCCTTCCTCTTTTTAGAAGAAAGTTTGCATCCCTCTCTGTATCCATGGCATGAGGCACTTAACAGAGTACACTGAATCCTGAGTTGTAGCAAAAAACAATCTTTATGCATTAACCAGTATTTGGCAAGGATCCACAAGAGCAGAGAGTAAATAGGAAACAGGACTCTAGTTCAGGAAATTCAACTTGATTCGATCGAGGCTGACTAAACACCTGCCATGTCCAAGGCCCTGAGCCTGAATGGTTCACACAGGGGTGGGCCAGCAGAAGCTCTTCAGCCTTGAGCTGTGCCACTGGGTTGGTGTAGGACCAGTTAAAAAGTGAGGAAGCTATATGTCAGAGATATGTTTTCTCTTTTTTCCCTTAGGGAAGATGTTCTTGGGAGTTCTTAGCAAGGAAGTTGGTCACTTCCTGCCCAAAGGATGGAGTTTCCAAAAGGCATAAATAGCTTCTCTTGCCACACGGAATTGGCTAAAGTTGCCTCCACATGCCAGAAGGCAGGTCTCAGGGAGGCCCTCTCCAGTATCAGAAGAGGTGAGCATATCAGGAAGCTGAGACACAGAGGCCACAGCTGCCAGCCAGATGAGCAGCACCAGCTGGGCCCTGTGGACTTGGTTGAGGCAAAGGGCAAAAAGGACCTGGAAAAGTTGCATTTCTGTTGGAGAAACTGCCAGAAGAAATGTGCCGGGATTGTGGCAGAGCACACACGAGAAAGAGCATAGTAAATGATGAGTAAGAATTAAAAATGTGTGTGTAAGAATCTGCAAAAGGAACAATAAAATCTCCCAGAAAGATTAGTAACTAGTCCTGGAGTCACGCAGGGCAAGTTGCATACAGAAAGGGGTCAGAGGATGCAAGAAGGGGAAGAAAACGTACAGGGCTGGAAGCTGTGATAATCAACTGGTCATTAAAGAATTCCCTGAGTGTAGGTGCACAAACATTTTTGTATATATAACTTAAATGTGTACCAAATTCTATTGGTAATTTTTTCGTGGGAGCGATTGCATTATTATCAAACACACCCTTTTCCCTAAAGTGTCCATCTGCCCAGGCAATACCTCTGCTTTGGGTCAGACCTTAACTACTCATTGTGGTCCTTGTGCCAGCAGTGCCGACATCACTTGGAAGCTCGTTAGAAATACAGACTCTCCAGCCTCACCCTAGACCTACTGAGTAAGATCCCAGGTGACTCATGTGCACAGTAAATAAAGTCTGAGAACTGTGCTTCCCCCAGCTGTGTCTCTCCTCACTAGACCCAGAGCTCACCTCCCCTTCTAGCTCATGGTCCAGGTAGCAAGGACCGTACAATCCTCTGCACAAATGGCCCTCTCTGCCTCTGCCTCTGCCTCTAGAGCCTTTGTGGCCTTTCTTCAGGCCCATCCTCCCAGGGCTGACCTCACTGCCACTGTAAGAACTCTGGCCTGAGAGGTGGCCTCAGGGAGGCTGTGAGCAGGAGATGTGGAAGGAGATTGGGCTGCCAGCTAGAATATCCACATGTGTGCACATAAGGTCCCTTCGACAGGACCAGAAGCAAGAAGAGACACTGATGAAGGGGTCATCATGTTCGTCAAACGTAGAATTCAAGATTCTACATTTGAAATTGTCCTTCCAGTTCATTCTGAAGATATATTTGTCAAGCTAGGAGAATAAAACATATCATATTTAACAGCTTATTCTCTCGATTCATAACTTTGAAATACCTAGATATATGGTACATGAAAATCCATTTATGCCCTTGGCTACGTCCTGCAGTGTATTGTTATATCCCAAATATATAAATCTGTGGGGAACCAAATGGCGATCCTCACAATGACTCTTTCCCATACAAAGCAGGACTGTGCCCAATGGGTCTGTCTATAGCCCACCCACTCAACTGGTAATAAAAGGAGAAAATACGTTTCATAAATTGAAAGAGGGTGTTATAAAGGAAAATCAGGTCAAGCAAAAACACATCGAGAACCAACCATTACATAATTTGAAAAGTGCTGTAGCAGAGGTATAAGTAGACTATTTTATTACCCCTGAGGAGATAAAGATTACCTCAATTAGGGAAGTTTCCAGTGCGAAAGCTGGATGAAAGGTTTTTTAGAAAGTGACCATTTCAATAGGAATAAAATGAGAAAGGGCAGCCTGCAGCTCAGTCTGGCCAAGGACTGAGTGTGTAGAGAGAGTGCCAAGGCCCGTGTCTGTAGAGGTGGGAGGCACCAAGCCAAAGAAGGTTTTTATTTAGGAGCATAACATTTCCCAAACTGCTCTGCAATCATTTTGTGCAAATTGAAGTCAATAGAATATTGCGAATGTTTTTCTTCTAAAACTTACTTAAATATAAGAAAAAAACATGTTTGTGAAACAATTGGATTTCTGCATGGACTAAAAAACTAATCTAGACACAGACCTTACATAAATCCTTCACAAAAATTAATTCAAAATGGATCATAGACCTAAATGTAAAACCCAAAACTATAAAACTCCTAAAAGATAACATAGGAGAAAATCTCAATAACTTTGTGTCTGGCAATGACATTTTTGCTACAACACCAAAGGTATGATCCATGAAAGAAATAACTGATGGGCAAATCTTCAATAAAATTAAAAAACTTTGCTCTACAAAAGACATTATTTAAAGAATGAGAAGGCAACTACGAGAAAATACTTGAAAAAAGTCATCTACTAAAGGACCATTATCCAAAACATACAAATAACTCTTAAAACACAATAACTCAAACAACCCAATTAAAAATGGGCTAAACACCGGATTAAAGGTTTAAACTTAAGACATGAAACTATAAAAATTCTAGATGAAAGTGCAGCGAAAACTCTTGAAGAAATTGGCCTGGGTAAATATTTTATGAGGAGAACCCCTGGGGCAAGAGAAGCAGAATCAAAAATACACTGCTGTGATCTGATCAAACTAAAAAGCTTCTCCACAGCCAAAAACACAGTAAGTAAAGCAAATAGCCCTCAGAATGGGAGAAGATATTTGCATGTATGTCTCTGAAAAAGGTTTAATAACCAGAATCCACAGAGAACTCAAATGTATTAGCAAGAAAAGAACAAGGGATCCCATCACAGGCTGGGCAAGGGACTTGAAGAGAAACTTCTCTGAAGAAGACAGGCGCATGGCCTACAGACATATGAAAAAATGCTCATTATCCTTAATCATCAGAGAAATGCAAATCAAAACTACTTTGAGATTTTATCTAACTCCAGTAAGATTAGCCCATATCACAAAATCCCAAAACTAGAGGTGTTGGTGTGGATGCGGAGAAAAGGGAACACTTCTACACTGCTGGTGGGAATGCAAACTAATATGTTCCTTTTGGAAAGATGTTGGAGAACACTTAGAGAACTAAAAATAGACCTGCCCTTCAATCCTACAATTCCTCTACTAGGTATATATCCAGAAGACCAAAAATCACATTATAACAAAGATATTTGTACCAGAATGTTTATTACAGCCCAATTCATAATTGCTAAGTCATGGAAGAAGCCCAAATGCCCATCAACCCATGAATAGATCAATAAATTGTGGTATATGTACACCATGGAATATTATACAGCCTTAAAGAAAGATGGAGACTTTACCTCTTTCATGTTTACATGAATGGAGCTGGAACATATTCTTCTTAACAAAGTATCTCAGGAATGGAAGAAAAAGTATCCAATGTACTCACCCTACTATGAAACTAATTTATAGTTTTTATATCAAAGCTATGACCCAATTATAGCCCAAAAAGAAGGGGAGAAGTGAAAGGGAGGGGAGAGGATGGGGGAGGATGGTTGGAGGGGATAGTGGGAGGGGATAGGGAATAGTGGAGCGGATAGTGGAGGGGATAGTGGGAGGGGATAGGGAATAGTTAAGCTAAATCTGATGATAACTAGTACTGCTTCTAGTAAGGTTTTAAATTCTTTAAGGGTTGAAAACCAGTCCCTCTATAGCAGCAGTTCTCAACCTGTGGGTCCCAACCCCTTTGTAACAATGAAAATACATCCTGCATATCAGATATTTACATTACGATTCACAACAGTAGCAAAATTACAGTTACGAAGTAGCAACCAAAATAATTTTATGGTTGGGGGTCACCACAACATGAGGAATTGGATTAAAGGGTCTCGACATTAGGAGGCATTAGGAAGGTTGAGAACCACTTCTCTATAGATTTTGAGGGTTTATCCATTCCAAGTCTGTACCAGGACATGGGTCAATGTCTAGGTTTTTCTTACTATGCCTCATATAACTTTTACTTGGTTATTAATTTGCGAAAGTAGCTCCAGGGCTTACACTGACCCACAGAGCAATCTGTCTCAACTACTATTTTTTTTTTTTTTTTTTTGCAGTTTTTTTGGTCGGGGCTGTGTTTGAACCTGCCACCTCCGGCATATGGGGTTGGTGCACTACTCCTTTGAGCCACAGGTGCCGCCTCTTTTTTTGAACATGATCTCTTTTGCTGCAGTCCTAACTGTCCCAGGTGCCTTCTATCATACATTTATCATACATTTCACCTTTCACATTTGACTCACACCCCTTTTCTGCAAAATCTATGGCACAGAGGTATTTCTGATCTGTCCTATAGTTTCTTTCTCAGCTCCTTCCACTGCAGGCATTCAACTTCAGAGTCATGTGACTGGACTTTCCTATTTCCCTGATCTGGACCAGTATTCAGATTTCAGGGACTGTATCTCCTCTCAGGTCCCCTACCCAGGTCTTAACTGTACCATGGTGGGGGTTCTGTGGGATTGTATATATGGGTTTTAACCTTGCTCTGTGTCACATATTGAGTATTGTATCAGATTATGAGCGCAAGTTTCCTTGTGGGTGCCTTTGCATTCATAAAAGCTATAAAAGAATCATCTTTTGTCCTATCTTAGGGGTGTGGGTACATAGATCATATTCCTCCTTCCTCTTTCCCAAAGTCCAAAGACCAATTAAGACAAATCCTGTGAGAAATTTCCTCAGGTTTCAGCCATGCATTGACCAGCCAGCTCCCAGTATGTGGCTGGAACGGGCATGTTGACTGCCTTAAAAGTTACCTTGTAGGAGTTGGCTGGATCTGTTTTTCCTTCCCATGGGGCAGTGAAGCTCTCTTCAGCCTGCTGCGACAGATCCAGGTGACAATCCATTCCACTTTGGCTGCTGTGGGTGCAGTCAGGATGACGGTGTAGGGTCTCTTCTACCTTGGTTTGAGGGGACTATGTTCCATTACTTGACCCAGACTTGATCCCCTGGAGAGAAAGGGTGTACAGACACAAAAGAGAGTGAACATAAAACAGTTAATTACGCAAGTGGAGATCTTCTTTGCTACTATTCTTAGGGCTTCTAAGTGCCTGTTCAATTCAGTCTCTCACAGTTCTTTTCGTTGTTGTCGTTGAGACAGAGTCTCACCATGTTGCCCTTGGTAGAGTGCTGTGGCATCACAGCTCACAGCAACCTCAAACTCTGGGCTTAAGTGATTCTCTTGCGTCAGCCTCCCAAGCAGCTGGGACCACAGGTGCCCACCACAATGCCTGGCTATTTTTTGTTGCAGTTTTTAGCCAGCCCAGGCTGGGTACAAACCCACCACCCTCGGTGTATGTGGCTGGCGCTGTAACCACTATGCTATGGGCCCCGAGCCTCTCTCCCAGTTTGTTTTGGAGTCCCTGCTAAATTGCAAGGGATTAGTGGAGGCCTGTTATACATTATTTCATAAGGGGAGTACCCTTACTTCTTAGAAGAGGTACATTTAATATTGAACAAGACCAGTGGAAAGGCCTATACCCAATTAAGCTTTGCTTCCTGGCAGAGTTTACCAATCCCTGCTTTTACAGTTCTGTTCATGTGCTCTACCCTGCCTGAGCTTTGAGGCCTATATGCCACATGTAGTTTTCATGTGATATTCAAGGCTTTGGGTGTCATTTGCATTATCTCTGTTATGAAGGCCAGTCTGTTATCAGATCCAATCTGGAGTGGCAATCGAAACCATGGGATGATTTCTCTGGGCAACATGAGCCCTCTTTATCCTGGTGTGGAAGGTGTCCACCTATCCTGGGTACATGCAGACCAGAACTAGTAAGTACCAGTTTCCTCCATATCTGGACAACTCAGTATAGTCCATTTGCACATCTTCAAAAGGGACTTCCCTGTAGGACAGAATTTCAGGTGGCAGGGATAGTCCATGTTTAGCATTGTGTTGGTTGCATGTCACATAATGCTGGCTTTATTGGCAAGGGTGGCCAACAGAAGAATGTAGAAATATCTCCCCAGAAGCTTCTTAATGTTCTTTTTTTCTTCTATCCTACCTGCATGGCTTCATGCATACAACCTGTATAACCAACCTTGGATTTTTACACAGTAAGCTTCAATATTTGGTGAGGCATGAGTTGTTCTACCAGTGGTGTCCTTTGGTGTTAATAAGAGTGACCACTGCGTATGGTACCCAGACTCTTGAGTTTTATCCCAAAGTCAACTTATCAGCCTCTTGCATCAGCATGGCAGTGGCTACAAGTATTCTTAGGCACAGGGGCCTAAGAATTTGCTTTGTTTTTTGAGACCACATTAAGTTGCTTAGTGAGCATTCCCTTAGCTGTTCTATTTCTTTCTGATACGTACTGTTCAAAAGGCTTGGCCAGGTCAGGGAGGTCTAGTGCCAGGGCCTGCCTTCAGTTTTTCCTTTAGCCTCTTGAAGACTTTTTTTGGGTCATATTTCTACTCAATTGGCTCTTTTTCTCCCCCCATCATGGCTTCATACAATGGTTTAACCAGTCTGTGCTTCACACAGTCTTTCATAGAAATCCCCAGGGCTTTCGACTGGCTTCTGCATAACCTCAACCACCTTGCATATGTTTGTAGCTTTCTGGCTTTCCTACACTGATGGGAATGAAGTCAAGATTGGATCCAGGGTAAGAGAATAAAACCATTTAGCAGTCACCTACAAATATCTACAAGTTCTGGATTTCGAGGCTAAGATTGGCACAATGAGAACATTAGTATTCTTATTTACAGACTTAGCACAATTCTTAAGATAATACCTAGTTTTAAGAGTCTCTATAGAACTGATCCAAAGTTCTGGGCAATTCAAGTGAATATTCCTGAACATCAGTTGGGTGTGGGGCTGCTTTTGAGGCTGTGTTGCAGCCACACCACTTACTGGGAAATTTTTATTCAGGTTCTAATTTTTCCTAAAGTATCTGTATAGACACAGCAGATAACATTTAATACTTCTCAAATTTTTCCAGTGTAGCCAACAGGCAGCCTTTGTTGAGCCTTAACACTTCAGAGCAAATATAATTACTGTATATAATTCTATATTCTTTGGCCAGTCTCTTAGTCCCATTTAACAGATCAGTTTAGTTAAACAGCGATGTCTCATTTTATGAGCTGGCGTTGCAGACATGGCTGGGATATAATACAGGTGGGTCACAGTTTTCTCCCTTTTGAACCATTTTTCTCTCTCTAGTTTCTCACATTACTAAAAACAAATTATAGCATATCTAATTTAATTGCCAAAATAAACTGTACTTTCAGTATACCGGGTCTGATTATTTGTCTAAAGTGCATCAAGAGTATTAGCCATCTAGGCTTTTCTTCAAAGCCTTGGTAAAATAACCGGTGCCTTTCATCGCATTCTATAGAACAAAACAGATTCTTATTGAATTTATGCAAATAACTATATTGTCAGAAATTATGAATACTTACAAATGATTTTCAAATTCCAGAGAAATCAAGGATAGAGAAAAAAATTAATGTTTTAAATTTTGCTCATAAGTACACACATTGTTGAAAGCTACAAATACAAAAGACAGAAAATGTTTTTCTTGACTTCTGGAAAGCAGAACATAGAAAGAATCAACAATATTTCAAACAAAAATCCATAACAAATCAGCTCAGTTCCATGTAACTGATTTCTGTTCTATTTGAATTTAGGTTAGCAATACTCATGGACATGTTAGCTTTTTAATTAAAATCCTCGAAGGTTACTTCTAGCAAATGGTATTTAATCTTCAAAGTCATCAGAAATTTGAATTCAAGAGAACATGCTAGGCTTTTCTACTACTTTCTCTGAAGGACAAACTTTGGACTCAGCCAGTTACAATAATTAAAATTATTACTGACAATATACACTAAGACAGACCAATATTTTATAATATTAGCACATATATATATACATAATTCACAGAAAATTAACTATGATTTCATATTTGACAATATTTTCTATACATTTTAACATACCAAATAAGCCTAATATGTCTTTGTCAGACTTTCTGTGGTCTTAATATTTCAAAAGGATCAAATTTAGAGTTTTGATTTTAGAAGGTTTGTCAAATATCAAAGACTTAAAACATTTGTTCAAACAGGATTGCAAGCCAAAAGATTCTAAAGGCAATACATTGTCAAATGGATCACACACAAATTCCTTCACATGTTTCCCTTTATGAGCCTTATTAAACCTGCACAATTTACAAACATTCTAAACTTTCTAGTTTGCCCTGCCTTTCATTTTCTTAAATAACCATTCTGTTTCAGGGCAAAATTTACCACAAAATATCTTTTCTTATACAATGACATTTCCCTTTCTGTCTAATTTCTCGTACTCTCAAAAAACCACTTTTCATAAAACAGGATCACAGTTTACTACCAAGTTAATTATTCACTTGGCTAACCTGATAATTAGAAGGTTTAAAAGGCAATAATCTTATTCTTTGAAAAAGACTCAGTTTCCCAAACTAAACAACCAAATTTACATTTTACAAATGAGAGCTATTTCATGAAATTTAACACGACTTTAAGGTTTTAAGTTACCATGAAATTTTCTGAAACCACAACATAGGCAGCATTTCTGATGTCTTTTCATTGTTCCCCTAAGTCTCACATGGCCACATGGCATCAAAAATGGCCACAAAAGACAAGACCTGTGTCCTTAACTCATTTACTCACAGTTCAAGACAGAAAGCAGGAAACCAGAATATCCAATTTATCTCAGAATAGCCAGGGGGCAAAGTTGGAGCAGAGAAGAAGGAGCCATATAGGCTAGACTGTGCCTTACAGCTGCTGGGCTAAGTATAGAGAGCCTGTCCCTTGGGTCTCACCATAGCTACCTCTCTATACTTCAGAATTCAGAGGTTTGAAAATCAAGAACATAAGCTCACAGTCAAATATAGTAAATTTAGAAATATTATAGAGGTGGCAGTTTTATAATCTTTGAACATTTGAACTTTATTTATTTATTTATTTATTTTTGAGACAGAGCCTCAAGCTGTTGCCCTGGGTAGAGTGCTATGGCATCACAGCTCATAGCAACCTCCAACTCCTGGCCTCAAGCGATTCTCCTGCCTCTGCCTCTGCCTCCCAGGTAG